>VMDR010014169.1:0-23917 GCA_007922815.1 Macrotus californicus | reverse complement strand
GATGACTAGTTATGTGGGACCTCTGGGTTTGTCATTTCCTGGAAGTTTTAAACTCCTGGAAACCTGGATGAAAATCACAGTGAAACGAACGTGTGTACTTATATCCTCCCCGTTCTAGTTAGCCACACTGCTCTTCCCATCTCTGCCAAATTACCCTCCCCACTAAAACCAGTCATATCGTAATACCAGTGCACACACGACGGCGTCATCTGTGTTGGTTAGCACTGCCTGGCTCCAGTCCATTCTGACAGGTCATTTGCTCTTCAGCACATTCTCCCCTTACTTGCCTCCACGTCAGGATATTTATGGCTAAAAAGATAGTGTTTTTTTGTGAATATGCACATAACAAGTTTAGGAAATAACCAGGGCTAGCAGAGAGTTGAAGGGCTACCCCACAATAATAGATTAATCTTCATCTTATATTGCAGAATAATGTCTTGTGTATAGATAAATAGTAAATAATAACTGAACTGCTTCTTAAGAGCAAGTGGGTTAGGGTCCAAATTGATCATGAAGCATATATGTTTACCAATTATGATAAGCAATTCAAATATTTCAGTTAAACTTCTTCATTTACCTTCCTTGAACTAAGCCCAGGTGTCCTGGATTTGGTAGGTTCCATAGCACTGACTAGTCCTGTGAGGAGTTACATGCATCGGGCGGGCGACTTTGGGGGTAGATGAGACATTGGGGGTCAGGCACGTCTGCATATAGACCATGACTAATTCAAGGGAGAGTGGTCATATAAAAATCACTTGTGGGAAATGATCTTGGGAGTCGTCTAAATACAGCTCAAAGCTACATCTCTGAAGGTTTATACACATTCATGAAAATGACAAATTTCAAAATGGCACTTTTTCAGCTTACAGAGGGCACACTTTCCTTTTCACTACGCCCTTTTGACCTTGTGAGACTGGAGCAGCAGCTCATCTGAGCCACATGTTCACAGTCAGCGGAGAGAAAGTGACCTGAGACTAAACTCACAGCAAATGAGGGATTTGTCCAGGGTCACCTTGGACAGCACATGTGGCAAACAGACCCACGGCCTTGGTTTGTGGGCCCCAACGGCAGGCCCTTCCACGGCTCCTCTTCATCCTTTGTTAACGAACAAGTCTCTTCCCTCAGCTGAGTCACTTTGGTGGCTCCCTTATTAATTTCTGGCAATGAAATAAAATAGAATGCCACTCCCATGGCTGGTTGTCATTTTAAAGATACCAGATGGTGCTACTCTAATAATTTCCGTTTTCTCAGATGGCTCTCATTTCCCACACAGGGGCTCCTGCGTAGCCATTTGTAGGTAAGGGTCTGGGGAAATACGGTAATTGCTCATGATCTTACCCGCTCCCTCTGTTCACGTATTTTGGACATTCTAAAATAATTACTTTTAGAAATAATTCAAGTCTGCTAGGAAAAACAGGGTAATTCTCTTTGAGCTACTAAGTCTTTCTGTCTGCTTACCATAGATTAAAGTTTGCAGAGCCCACACTACGTCCGGATTAAATTCTCAACAAATCTATTAAAACTCTCTTAGAAGGAAAAAAAACAACAACTTTGATTAGTTTCAAGCAAGAACTTTGAACCTAACCTTAAAAGTTGTTCTCCCACATTTTTTGTGGTCTTTACTAACTTATTTACCTGCCGTTCTTTTTTGTCTTTATTTTTAAAATTCTGGCTTCAGGATGTCTGTTTTTGAGCACCTGCAGAATGTACACAGTTCTGTAGTAGGTGCTTGTTTCCCTGTTAGGCTTTGGGACCGAGAACTCAATGCCCTTTGTTATCCTTTTGTTTCCTACAGATGCTGGTTCATATACTTGTGGGCATGATGTAATGCAAAGTCTCTGCAAATTGCCAGTGACGCAACTATGATGTGCTCTGCTACCGTAGGTTTCCGTTCAGCAAAGTCCCCATTAGTTATATCTTGTCATCTCCCCCAGAAATCAAGGAGATGGAAAAGCAAGCGCGAGGGATCAGACTCAGGCAATCGACCAATCAAGGCTGCCGGGAAAGTGATCATCCAGGATATCGCGTGCCTTCTCCCCGTTCACAAGGCATTGGGAGAACTGTACATGTAAGTTCAAAATTTCTAGTGTGCCATGCCTATCATTTAGTCAGGATTATCAAAGTTTTTTTTTGTTTTGTTCTGTTTGGTTAAGTATTGGAACCCTTTCTTCAAAAGCAGTTTTAGGGGAAGTCCAGTGTGTTAGCTTTCTATTGCTGCATGACAAATTACCACAAGCTGAGTGGCTTAAAACAGCGTGTATCATATCACAATTTCCACGGGTCAGGCAGGAGTTTGGGCATGGCCTCGCTGGGTCCTCGCTCAGGTCTCACCAGGCTGAAATCATGGAGTTGAGCAGGCGATATGCGTATCTAATGCTCAGGATCCTCATCTGGCTAATTCAGGTTGTTAGCAGAATTCAGTTTCTTGCAGCCATTGAACTAGGTGAATTTCATCTTCTTTGAGACCAGCAGGAGCGTCTCACTGTCACTCCACCTTCTTTCTAAGGTGTCACCTGGTTAGGTCAGGCTCACTTAGGGTAATCTCCCTGTTGACAGATTCAAAGACTGATTAATAATAACCTAATCATGGGAGGGATATTCCATCAGTCGTCACTGGTCTTGCCCACATTGAAAGGGAGGGATTTATAAAAGGTATTTATGGCAGGGGGCAGACATCTTGGAAACAGTCTCAGAATTCCGCTTCCCAGGCCCAGTCAGTAAAACGGGTAAAACAGAGCCACTTTGGTTGAAGGGAGTTGGGAAGTGAGTGACAAGCATACAGGGGCTGGCCTGCGGTTCCCCTTTTTCCTGAACTTGCACACAACAAAAAGTACCATATTTATTGTGTAGTATATACACAGCATACTATTCTTTGTGTTAGAAACCGCTGTTGTATGTATTTCAGTCCATTTTTATTCAACCTTCAAGCCTGGGCAACTCCACAGAGAGGCGGGTTGGCAAAGGGCTTTTGTGAGTCTGGTCGCCTCTCCTGGCTTCAGAGTGAGCGATTTCCCCTTCCCTGAGCCCGCACACAGCATCAGCTGGTCGTTAAGCATTTTCTTCATGTTACGTATATAGGTGTCTTTAGGCCAACACAAATAAAACATTTTGAATGACAGCCAAAGAGGCAGTTTTTTTATCTGTTGGTTAAAGCAGGAATAATTGATTTAGGAAGTTAGACTAGAAAGAACCGTCACTTTTTTTTTAGAAAGAAACTTTTTAATTCTTTTTAAATTTCAGATTAAATGTAAATGATATTCAAGAAACGTGTCAGAAGAACGCTACTTCTGCCTTGCTTGTTGGAAGGAAGGATCTTGTCCAGGTACTGTCCACTCCCTCTCCTGGAGACCTGGGTTTTCCTTTTGAGTGGGTTGTTTTCACTTCAGTTACGGTTTAGTAGCATTTCCAGATGGGTCTTCTGTTTTGCAGTTTCTCGCCCATTTTCTTTGCCAAACTACAGGGCTACAGCAGCTTTCTAGGTCTCTTGGATGCTTTTCTTACCAGTGCGTAGTCGAGAGGATCCTGAAGTGTTTACTAAGTATTTTTATTGCGTCTCTTTTCTTTTTAGCACCATGCTGGTTGTACGTACCTAAATTTGGGTATCAGTATCTTTACCCTTTGTGCTCTCAATTCTTTTTGATTCTCCTTTAAAAAAATGCTTCATCTCATAACAAGTTTACAAAAATGTTCCTTTAGAATAGACATGTTCAGTTTCAAAATATAATGTGATCTTACAGAAATTTAAATTTTTGTTTTTTGTAGGAATACATCGGTGTATTAAAGCAAGCTGCTCCTGTATTGTTTTTTGACAGCTTTATTGAGATACAGTCCATATACCATACAATCCACCCATTTAAAGTGCACTATCCAGTAGCTTTTGGTATAATCCCAGAGTTTTGCAACCATTGCCACAAATACATTTAGAACATTTTCGTTGCCTTAGAAAGACCCCCACACCCCTTAGTTCTCAATCCCTCCTTCCCCGTCCCAGCCCTGGGCGACCACGAATGCACTCTCTGTGTCTGGCACCTTTGGTCTTTCGTGTGAGGGTTGGTTAGCTTGAGCAGTGGAGACTGCTGCTGTTTCCCTTCTCACTCAGTCTTTTCCCCTGTAACCCTCCAAATGACGTGCGCTAAGGCAGTCCCTTGATTTCTATTTGTAAAAAATTCCTAGGATTTCCATTTGTCTCCTAATAAATACTGTCAAGTTTTTGCTCAAACCCTATTAGGTGAAATTTAAAGTCATGAATATAATCTGTTTCTATAAGGACCCAGCCACCTAAAGTTCTGCGAACACTAAGCAGCAAAATAAAGTAGTAGAAATGTTGTGGAATGTGTAACAGGATGCGTAGGTCCAGCTCAGCACCCGGGTGCTGTGGTCCTGGGCAGATTATTTTCGGCTCTCTCAACCTCTCTACACTATTTGTGAAATGGGAACCATTAGAATAATTACCTCATAGGGTTGGTGAGAAGACTGGTGAATGCAATGCTAAGGAAGACCCAACATTCATGTTCTGAAAAACATTCTCTGAGGGAAAGCTACATCCTAAAGTGCTGTGCTTTGTTTTTTTAAGTTTTTATGAAGTTGAATTGGAGGGTCAGGCTAGTATGAGGTATGGTACCCTTCCCTTGAACTTAGACCTGAGTTTGAACCTGGGCTCTGTCACTCTTTTGTTATGTGATTCTAGGCAGCCCCCTCGTCCTTCTGAACTTGTTTCCTTGACTATAAAGTAGGAACAATACCTCTAAGGCCTTCATAGATAGTAACTACCCGATATATGGTACAACTACTACTGCTGTTCTTACAATTATCTTCATTGGCAGTATGGCACTGTTTCACATGGGACAGATGTGACATTGATGCAAACGGTTGAAGAAAATTTTTATATTCTTCATGCACATGTTGAAGATGATGTGCTGGCTATTTTGCAATGAGTTGCAGAAACAAGCCTAAGTGTCAACTATTTCTGTTGAAGCTGTTAGGAAATGTGTGTTATCACTGAGGAAATGGCCTATCTAAGTTGTCAGCCAGTGTAGGAAACACCCCATCCTGCCCCTTTCAGCAGCTGTGCCGGCGGCTCACTCACTGGAGGTGAACATGAACGTAACCTCCGGTTTCTCATTTGAGCCAACCCTTGCGTGCACTAACAACATGGATGCCACATAATTTAACTAATTTTTTTAAACATCTGATATGTTTCTCTGCCTGTTTTTCAGTATATTTATTTGCTCATTCTTTTTTCTTAGATTTTAAACTTCTTGTTTAAAGTCTGTATCTCCCTTTTTAAGTTTCTCACAGAGTCTGATATAGTGTTTTCCAGTTAGTAGGCATACAATGATGTGTTGCTACTCAGAAAGATTTCCCGAAAGTATATTTCACTTTTAAAGATGTGGAGAGGAGTGGGCTCTGTTGATGGCATGATGTATTTAGCGTGTACTACATCTCAGGTTTAATAAACACTTAAAGGACATCAGTTTCTGCTTGATGAACCTCATGAGATTTCAAGTTTGGAAGGAGATGTTCCTTAGATTTGGTGTCAACACAAAGAAAGCCAAGTCTATTTTGTCTTGGCCTATTTTTCTATAGTTTCCGAGAGTATGCTGGAACTTTTGTAAGGAAAGCAATGGTTTTTCATTATTTGCTAAAGAAGGACAGATCTTGAACGTGATACAGAATGCTTTTTCCTTCCTGCCAGTTCACTAATGAAGAAGCAGAAAAAGTCACGTGAGTTAGTGGTTGAATAGACAACCTGTTGAAGTTGTTGTACAGTGTCATTTCTCTGAAATTTGCTGAATCCAAGTTTATTCAGCTAGTGTTTCCTCACATGTTAGAGTCCCCTGAGAATCCTGTTAAAATGCCATCCTGATTCGGTAGGCCTGGAGTGGGGCCTGAAACCCCGCACTTGGGGAAGCTCCCAGCTTTGCAGCTCTCAGAGTAGCAAGGGGGCAGGTGCATGGTGGGGTTCTTTCACGCTTCCTGTTCCTGTCCTCACCAGTCTGAGTTGGGGCGTTTCTCTCTGATTTGTCTAGGTTTGGTCGCTGGCTACAGTAGCTACAGATCTTTGCCTCGGTCCGAAGTCTGATCCAGATTTGGAGACACCCTGGGCTCGACATCCATTTGGGCGGCAGCTGCTGGAGTCGCTGTAGGTTTGGAGAGCTGAAAGTGGGGAAAGTGATCGAGGGGAATTTTGGGCCTGTCAGCACTTGCGAAGGTTGTTGTCTGGGAGGAAAGTGCAGAGGCCTGGCGCGTGAGAGGTGGAAGTGAGAGCTTTCCTTTTCGTGCTACAATAATTCTGTGCCAACTCACTTTTTACAGCAGAAGGAACTATACAGTATTTGTCGTCTGTAACAAGGATGTCAGACTCACGTGTCCTTTTTTATGCTTAGCGCAGAGGTTACATCAGTCTGAACTCAGGAGTCTGAGCACTTGAGATGGTACATTTCTTAGGTGCTGTGGAGTTGCATCCCTGAGAGCACATTAGAGAACTGCGTGCTGGCTTGTATGTTCTCCAAAGTCCATGATGCTTTCACCCTGTTAGACAATTTATGAAGACACTGAATTCGTATTTGACTCATTGCACTGAAGTAGGGCACACTGGAAATACAATGTGCAAAAAGATTTACAACCAGTTAAGCCTCTCGAGTCTCCCTAACAGTGAGGCCCAGGTCCAGACAGAGAAGCAGAAAAGCTCTACATTTTTTTTAGGGAAAGCTTTGCTTTCCTTACTGGTTGGGGCCAGACCTGGGACGTCATGTACGCACACTTCAGTTTCCTCAGAGTAACTCGGGGATGATAATGCTTGTTCTACACACTTCATGTAAGGGTCACATAAGATAGTGAGTGTGAAACACCTTAAGAAATATTAGACATTGTTCATAGGAAAAGTATCAATATTATTCCATCACACAGGCCAAGTCCCTCTGGTCCCTACCTCACATTCTAGCGTAGTGGTCCTAAAAGGAGCAAAGGGGATATAAGTACCTAAAAGGTAAAACTATTCCTCGTTGTTCTTATTTAATAGCTCATAGTCCTAATCCACCTCCTGAGTCTGTTGCTTGCTCGCCATACCATGGAAGTGCAAGGCTCTCTGAACACCATCACATAGCTGTAGGCTATATGAATGAAGTGAGAGGAGCCTCTAGAAAGCATTGTGATTCTGCCTTGGAGCTTGGGGCTTGGGCGGGAGCATGTATGGCCTCACTCAGATGTTAGTGTCCTTAGTTCTTGGAGAAGCTACGTTCAAGTCACCCTGATGCCAGCCAGAAGCTTTCAGATTAGTTTTCTAGGTCATTTGTATTACTTTGATATATTCTATTCCAAAGCAAATTTAGCCAAACTCAAAGTAGATCAAGCCTCTGGATCCATAGAAAGCCCTGGTACCTGAGAGGGGGTTTGAGGACGAAGCAAGCATCTTTTCTTGTCCATTCCTAAGGCAACAGCCTGCCATGATTGTGGTAGTACCCTCCCTCCCTCAACCTCTTCCCTTGACTCGTTTTCTCTCCTCACCTTTTTTTCCAGGTTGGCTCATTACTGCCAACTCCGGGATGTGCAGACCTTGGCTATGCTCTGCAGCGTGTTTGAAGCCCAGTCTCGGCCTCAGGGAATACCAAACCCTTTGGGGCCTTTTCCCAGCCGTTCGTCTAATCTTGTGGTGTCCCATAGTCGATACGTAAGCTTGTGGTTTTCTGGTTTGTGTCTAACTTTTCCTAAAGGTAAACTTCCACGGGGAATGGTATTCTGATGCTGCTCCTGTTTGTTCTGCAGCCCAGCTTTACCTCCTCTGGCTCCTGCTCCAGCATGTCAGACCCAGGGCTCAACACTGGTGGATGGAACATAGGTTGGTACGGAACTGACTTAGCCCACGCTGGATGGTTAGCTCCCGAAAAGCTGCATGTGAATTGTTAATAATACGTAATCTTTAGTTGGTGAATAGTCTCCATTTTTTTCTTTGTCGTTTTTCTTTAAGTTTAGTAGGATGGCGATACTGTAGTCAGCAAGACCTGGACTTTCATGTTTGAACAAGCCAGTTTCTGGAGGTCTTTCTGTCTTTCTGGTTGCTTTACATCCCATGACCTTGAGACACTGACAGTGAGACTTCCTAGTGTTCACCGCAAAATCCTAGACCTATTCCTCTTCCATCACATGTGCCCCTGCCAAGGACATCCGCCACTTGCTTTATGTACCTCTTTCAGCATGGAGCAATAAAGCAGAATCTGATGCCAGCTGACCAGAAAGATCTATTTAATGAATGTGTTTTCTGGACTAAAATTTCTTTTTAAAGATGATCTTCATTTTCCTGATTGTAAAAGTAGTACATGCACAGTGAAGAAAAAACACAGCAAAAAGTATTAGAGAAGACAATGGTAATCATTCATTGCTCCACCTAGAAATAACATCTGTTAACGTTCCAGAACGTTTTCTTCCAGTCTTTGTGTATGTAGGGTGGAGGAGGGCTCATTCTGTACGTGGTTTTGTGTTCTGCTTCTAATTTTATTGTAAGCATTTTCTCATGTCACCTAAAAAGTCTTTATAAATAATGACTGTCTAATATGCTACTATGTAACTATACCATAATTTGCTTAATCCTGAGAAAGAAGAACAAAGTTGGAGGAATCACACCAGCTAATGTTAAACTATTCTATAAGGTCATAGTAATCAAAACAGCATGGTACTGGCATAAAAACAGACACATAGATCAATGGAAGAGAATAGAGAGCCCAGACAGAAATAAACTCACACCTTTATGGTCAATTAATATTTGACAAAGGAAGCATATACATACAGTGGGCTAAATTAGTTCATTCAATAAATGGTGTTGGGAAAAGTTGACAGATAGGTGCAGAAAAATGAAACTAGACTACCTTCCTACCCCACACACAAGAATAAATCCAAAATGGATCAAAGATTTAAATGTTAGAACTGGGATCATAAAAATCATGGAAGAAAACTTAGGCAGTAAAATCTCGGGCATTGCTTGTAGCAATATTTTATTGGATATATTTCCCCAGGCGAGAGAAACAAAAGAAAAAATAAACAAATGGGACTACGTCAAACTAAAAAGTTTTTGCACAACAAAGGAAATCATCAACAAAATAAAAAAAACAACCCACAGAATGGGAGACCATATTCGCTGATACATCTGATAAGGGGTTAATACCCACAATTTATAACAAACTTACAAAACTCAACACCAAAAATGCAACCCAATTTAAAAATGGGCAAAGGACTTATCCAAAGAGGACGTATAGATGGCCAAAAGACCTATGAAAAGATGCTCAACATCACTAATCATCAGAGAAACACAAATTAAAACCACAATGAAATACCATCTCATGCCTGTCAGAATGACTGTCATCAATAAATCAACAAACAAGTGCTGGTGAGAATGTGGAGAAAGGGGACCCCTTTTGCACTGTTGGTGGGAATGCAGATTTGGTGCAGTCACTGTGGAAAGCAGTGTGGAGATACCTCAAAAAATGAAAAATGAATTTTTGACCCAGCTATCTCACTTCTGGGAATATATCTGAAGAAACCGAAAACACTAATTCAGAAGAGCATAAGCACCCCTGTGTTCATAGCAGCATTATTTACAATTGCCAAGATATGGAAGCAGCCCAAGTGCTAGTTGGTAAATGAGGGGATAACACCTATGGGATATTTGCACAATAGAATACCACTCGGCTGTAAAAAAAGAAAATTTACTCTTTGCAACAGTATGGGTGGACCTGGAGAACATTATGCTAAGGGAGATAAGCCAGTCGGAGAAAGACAAGTACCATATGATTTCACTCATATGTAGAATCTAATGAACGAACTGAACTAACAATGCAAATGGGGACAGAGTCACGGATGGAGAGCAGGCTGACAGCTAGTGGCCTCAGGGAAGGTGAGAGGGCGGAGGGACTGAGCAAACAGGGAAAAGGACTCATGGACATGGACAACAGTGTGGTGACTGCTGGGGTGGGTGGTATAAGGGGACTAAATGGTAATAGAAAACAGTACAAGAAAAATTAAATTAAAAAGTTTATAAACAATGACTGCCTAATGTGCTACTATATCACTATCCCATAATTTGCTTAATTATTATGTGTGTACTTAATTATCAGATTACCTTAATAATAAGTACCTAAACAAAAAGGTTAGGCTAGGAAACAGTTCTGTTTAGTTATATTTCTCAGGACCTTCAACTTAGCTCATTTTTCTTCTGGGGAATAAATTGGACATGCACTGCTTTATGAGAGTTTTTAGATATTTTCCATGCCTTCTCTGATTTTTGTTTTCCCTTCCCATTTGATTTTCTTTAGCAGGGAGAGAGATAGAACACATATCTTCACCTTGGGGAGAGTCTTCACCGGAAGAAATCCGCTTTGGGAGTCTGACCTACAGTGATCCTCGTGAGCGGGAACGGGACCAGCATGATAAAAATAAAAGGTAACAACCTTCCCAGGTGAGAGCTGCCATTTCCTAGTGCCTAGATTCTCCCAAATCAGACTCTTGCATTTAAAAAGGTGTATAAAGTGCCACTTGGTATTAAGCTTGTTTTTTTTTTTTAGATTATGTATTTATTTATTTTTAGAGAGAGGGGAAGGGAGGGAGAAAGAAAGGGAGAGAAACATCAGTGTGTGGTTGCCTCTCATGTGGCCTCCACCGGGGACCTGGCCCACAACCCAGGCATGTGCCCTGACTGGGAATTGAACCAATGACCCTTTGGTTTGCAGGCTGGTACTCAATCCACTGAGCCACACCAGCCAGGGCTAAGCTTGTCTTTTCTTGAAGGAACTGACAGGAAATCTTTTGAATTTTATCCAGGCTCCTGGACCCTGCCAATACCCAGCAATTTGATGACTTTAAGAAGTGCTATGGAGAAATCCTCTACCGCTGGGGCCTGCGGGAGAAGCGAGCCGAAGTGCTGAAGTTTGTTTCCTGTCCCCCCGACCCCCACAAAGGCATCGGTGAGTGTGCGTTTTTTCTTTTCCTGCCGTCCTCTGCAAGCTTCTATAATTTAACTTACCCATAAGACTTGGAATGAAGTTTTAGTTTCTTGTTTATAAGCAGAAATTTCTGAAGCATTTTGAGTCTGTTTTACGCTTCTGAAAATCCTTACATTTCATGACAAGAGTAAATTTTAGTTGTTAATAGAAGTAGTTTTATATACAATACTCAGACATTGATTGGAAGTCAGAATATTTATTCATTTATCCAGCTAATATCTATGAAACACCTCTTAAGCACAGTGCTAACACATTTTTTTTCTCTTCATGGAACTCAAGACTCGGGGGGAGAAAAATTAAGTAATTAAAAATTGTGATCAGTATTTAACAGCAAACAAAAAGGATGTTAAGGCAGGGAGGGCGAATTTTAGAAGATGTGTTGAGGTGTATTGCGCAGGCCTGTCCGAGAAGCTGGGGTAAGGTAAGGGGCCGTCTGTGCAGAGGCAGCAGGAAGGGCATCCGGGCAGAGGGAGCAGGCCTGTGGGAGAAGTGACTTGTTATTTTGAACAAGTGAAGGAAGCCTAGTGTGGCAAGAGCACAGTGATTGAGAAGAGTGGTATAAAATTAAAAGTAGACAATTAGATTATAATTATAATCTATATTGTATTTATAAATAAAAAGATTGGTAGGATAATTAGGAGCTTCTAAGTAATGAATTTGGATTGTGTTCTGAGTCCAATGGTAAGCTTCAAAGGGCATTAAGAAGTTACTCTGGTTTCCATTTTAAGAGGATCACTTTGACTGTTACATAAGAAAAGATTGGAGGAGCAGAGGCAGAGGTAGGAAGACTGAAGACTGTTGGAGTTGTCAAAGAGACTGATGGCGCAGTCTGGGGGTGATACCAATGGCAGTGGGGAGAGGTGGATAGATTAAAAATATGTTAGAGGTAGACTTATTATGACTTACAGACAAGTTCAATGTGGGACTGAGGAAAAGACACAAAGCTTGGATGACTCCTAGGTGTTCAGCTTAAGCAACTGGGTAGATGGTGGTGCCATATTGTAAGATAGAAAAGACGGGAGGAAAATTGAGAGCTTAGTGTGGGACAGTCAGACATGACGTGTGAGGTGAGATGTCAGGGTGTAGAAGTCATGTGGGCAGTCAGATGGGAATTTGGAGTTCAAAGGAGAGATTGGGGCTAGAATTAGGGATTTGGGAATCTTCAGCACATAAACAGTATTTAAGCTGTGAGAATGGGTGCATTTACCTGGGAGCTGGTGGTGGGGAGGAAGAGTATAGGAGAGCCTACCCACCCTGGGCCTTGAGAGGAAACTGGTACATGGAGCTTGAGGCTTGGAAGAAGAAGTAGAAACGGGGACTTAGAAGGATTCACTGCCCTGCTCAGTGTGGCTCAGTTGGGCGTCATCATCCTGCAAAGCAAAAGGTCACCGATTCAGTTCTCAGGGCACATATCTGGGTTGTGGGTTCGGATCCCAGTAAGGGTACATTTGAGAGGCAACGAATTGGTGTTTCTCTCTTACATCAATGTTTCTCTCCCTCTTTTTCTCCCTCCCTTCCCCTCTCTCTAAAATAAGTAAATACAAAATCTTAAACAAAAAAGAATGAGTCACCAATGATCAAGTCTGTGGCATGAAGGAGGCTAAGAGGAGATGGTTTTTAAAGGGTGAGATGAAAGACTGCTAAAGGGGGTGGGCTGAACACACACTGATTCCTCTCTCCTTTAAGTGTCCGTGTGGGGCTCTTCTGAAGAGGCACAACCATGCAAGGAGATGTAGTGTGGGCAATAAAGCTCGGGGCCTGGGGGGTAGGTACGTTAGTGGTAGCTGATTTTACAGGGCCCGAGAGAGCCAAACTCCAAACTGGCAGGCAGAAGAACAGTAAGACACGTGGCAGAACCTCCAGATGGCTCAGGAATTAGGGGTGCTTGGTACCTCTGGAAATGGCACGAAGGTGAAATTGAAAACTGGAGTATTGTTTGGTGACCTTTGTAGCGTCCCAGGTCCCTGCTGCTGGTTTGCAGAGCAGGTCTCTACCCTTCCTCTACCCTAGCAGAAAACTGGAGATTCATTCGCCAGAGAAGGGAAATGCATTTCCAGATTGAAAGGGCCTACCCAGCCCCTAACATGATGAGTGAAGAAAGACCTAGGATAAAGAGAAGGCCCCAGGAGCTTCCAGAGACAGAATACAGGTTACGCACAAGGGACCCTTCTCAGAAACAGTGAACTGGACACTGGAAACGAGATGACAACGCGGCAGTCCGTTCAGAATTCTCAGAAAATGATTTCTAACCTAGGATTTGGTGCCCAAATTACCAGTCGAGTGTGAAAGTGCATGTGTGGCCTATTCAAAGGGGCGGGAATAGATCCAGCCCAGGAAACCAGGGAGTCAGAGTGACGGTGAAGGGAGATCTACGTGGCAGACCTGGAGGTAGACCAGTGCAGGTTGGAGTTTCCGGAGCGGTGTCTCCAAGAAGAGAAAACTGAAAAAAATACCTAGTGTATCTCAGCGTTCAGTGTCTTTATAGAAGATTCAGGTATTTAAGGGAGAGTTTAGAGACGAATTACTGGTAATTCATAGCAAACTAAGCAGATGAAGGAAACAGGACAGTTACCAACGCCAGGAAAAATAAAATGTGCAAGACGGGGGAAGTTGTCACGGTGCATGGCTTGAGTGACGTTCACCTAGACGAGTAATGTAAAAACAGAGCAGCGATCTGACTGGGTGGTAATAGAACTGTCTGGGGAAGATGAGGGACAGGTGGTGGGTGGGTGTGGTTGGGGGGACCAGGGAGTGAAAGCACTTCCACTGCAGAAAGTCAACAAATAGCGTTTAAATGTGAAAACTAAGAAGTAGCTTTATAAGCAGGTTGTTTAGACATAGGGAGGTAAAAACAAAAGAAACAAATGGGTCGAAAGGCTTTTCCTCGGGAGTGGTGGGGGTGGACGGCATGCTGGTTTTGGTAATGCGACATAGTATATAGAGCATGTCACTTCCTGAAGTTGCGTGTGTGTAGCTAATAGGCATAGCTATTGTTACACCACAGTTATCAAGCCAGTCTAATTTGGCTCACAACTTACCTTAACTAGGACTACTACAAAATTTTCTCCGAAGTGACTGTATTTAAAAAGTATTTGTTGGTGTTTTTATGATGGCCAGTTGTCTTGAAGCAGAGGAACTGCCTGTTAAGTAAGACAGGAGGAACAAACTGAGGGAGACTTGAAGATTTGGTGGCACAGGGACAAAGGGGCCCCTCTTGGAAGGCTTTTGTTCTCTCAGGGAAGTGAGAGAAGAGGTCATCAGGTGACAAGGGAGCATAGGTGTGAGGGAGGCATTTTTGGAATGTGGCTGGGGTATGAAGTGGCCACCTAGGGAGTCAGAGAAACAGAGCCAGACCACTGCACAGTGCTGAGATACACCTTGAGATGGTGGGCCTTCTCTCAGGACCGCTGGGGGGCAGATGTGGAACAGGCAGGTGATGGGGGTCAGCCAGGGTGGAGGTTTTATCAGGTGGTACCGTGGAGGGAGAGAAGGGCAAAGGCATTGAGCGTATTTGCCAAAAAGTGATTATAAAGTTGGACCATATAATTCAAGCAACCACCTAAGGGGAAAGACTAGAGGTGAGAAGGCAGTGACCTGAGAGGTCCGGCGCGCAGAGGGTTAGTGGCGTGAATTTTGAAGACACCAAGGATCATGCCTAAAATTAAGGGGGAGAGAAGACTGATGACCAAGAGCAGAAGTTTTCCGTGTTTGGAAGTGTCATCAGTAGGTGTCAGCGGACAAAGAGGAAAGGCTGGTGAAGCCAGGTGGCATTAGCCTCAAGAAGAAAAGTGACAATATGGAGGCAGTAATGGGACAGTGCCCACCCGTCCTGCCCCTGCTGCCCTTGAGAAGAGTATATAGAGCACAGGTGAAGGTTTGCACTGGAGGTGGCACGGTGGAAGGCCAGGGAGATGGGCAGTGAACATGGGCTGCCTGGCAGACTGGGAAAGGTGGGGCTGGGATTAGCCCTCAGGGTATCTTCGAGGAGGCTGGGGATCAGTCATAGCAGACTGGTGCCAGCATCTTCCCCAACGGTGGGGGGCACTGCGGTGGCCTGACCTGCTTGGTCATCGGCAGGCAGGTAGGAAAGAGATAGGAAGGCCCACTAGCTCTCATCTGAGTGTTCCCCGCTCCTTCAGTTCTTTCAGCACATTCGCCATCGCCTTCTGCGCATCAGGCCCCTGCAGCAGCTGAGAGTGGGAAGAGGGGTGAGGCTTTGCAGGCGCTGGGGGTTGGACCAGGGTCTGTGTGAGCCAGGCACCCTCTGCGCCCGCTGCCCGCACCCTGCCATGCAGGGACAGCAGCTCCTCTTTAGAGCACTTAAGGAGACTGTAAAAGAAGGTGTTCCGCTTGTGAAACAAAGAACATTGAAAATCACTGGACTAATAGGATGCTACAGAGTCCTAAGGTGTGTGCATCTTCCTTAGCTCGCAGTGCCCAGTTTGCTTTTGCAGAACTAAACTCACGTGTCTCTCGTTTTGGCCATCTCCAACCGTTTCCAGAGTTTGGCGTGTACTGCAGCCACTGCCGGAGTGAGGTCCGTGGCACGCAGTGCACCATCTGCAAAGGGTTCACATTCCAGTGCGCCATCTGCCACGTGGCAGTTCGAGGATCGTCCAATTTCTGCCTGACCTGCGGGCATGGGGGACATACCAGCCACATGATGGAGTGGTTTCGGACCCAGGAGGTGTGTCCCACTGGGTGTGGGTGTCACTGCCTGCTCGAAAGCACTTTCTGAACTTACAGACTGTGGGAATTGCCAGGAATCCCAGAGGACCCCACAAGTGCCGCGTGACAAGCTCTGTGCCAGGAGAGAGGCTGCGGAACGCATTCCTAACTAAACTGGGGTATGTTCCCCTCACCAGCTGCGTGAGCCTTGGCCCTCTCTTCAGCATGAATGTCGCTGGAGGTGGATGAGGGCAGGTGTGCAGAGCTGTGTAGCCAAGTAGAAGTTTTCTTGAAGAAAAGCACCTGCCTCCTGAGCCATGTTAACTTTAAAGGTGTTAACCTGAAACCACCAAACAGCATCCTTTCTGATGCCATTACAGAGACCAAGGTCAGATGCAAAGGACAGTCTCCTGATCCAAAGGACAGTGGACATTAATTTAGTTGACAAGTCGGCCTATGCTATACGTTGGTACATTTCATGAACTGATGGATAATGCTCTTTTAAAATAAAATACTTAAATTGTAAATATATGGTGTACTTAAGGGTTCTCAAGATGAATTTTTGTTCATTACTTCTCTTTCTGTTGCCCTCCCTTGGCTAATAAAATTCTAGTAATTGTTTTTTAAAAAGAGGAAGTTGAATAATGATTTAGTGAATCTTTTTTTTACCCTACTTCTAATTGAAGTTAACTCTTGGACAGGAACAAATGAGTGCTCAGATTTTCAAAACAAATGCTGATTTACTTTTGTCGTCTGGCAGAAGAAAACAGGATTTGACATTTAAGGTTCTTTTCAGTCCCAAGAGTGGTTTAATGATTCCTTTCAGCAGAAGGGAAATGAGGTGGTGTGTGGGAGTGCGGACGTGACAGTCTCAGTTGCCGCCGGGCCGGCTCTCCGAGCTCTGGTGGGTCCACTCCCCTTCGGGCCCCTTCACAGGCTGCGCCCCTCGTTTACCTGCGTCCCACCGCTCATGACTCAGATGTCCACCACTCTTCAGAGTCACTTTCAACGCTTTACGTTTTGTACATGCCAGGAAAAGGAAATCTTTTTGATATTGCTACTGAAATTTATATTTGTTTCTTAGACTTTTACCATTTCAAATTGATTAACTTAAGAAATACAGCTGCATGTGTCACTCCGTGTTGTACATCATTGTGTTTTAAACTATGCGTCAGGACTCACTAATGGATTGTGAAATCAATTTAGTGGGCAAAAACCAGCATTAAACAAACGAAAGCAAGCAGGATAAAAGTGATCGGAATGACCGTGGGTAGGGTAAGTACCGCTCTGTGTCACTTGTCCACGGGCACACATGCAAAAACCTGCACGCGTGTAGAGTGGATCACAGTGTAAGCTCATTTCTTCCTGAGGCTGGCGGTCAAAACATTTTCAAAACACTGTTTTGGATGAGATTTATACGTTGTCCCTTGTGTTACTCAGCGCAAAACAACGTGACACAAGAAAAGCCTAGGTCCTATTCAGTGACAGCAGGGACTCAACCCTGCGCTCTGCTCCGAGGTCAGATGCCAATGTCTGCGCAGAGTGAACGGAATAATGAGGTGCAGCAGGCACATGGGGGGCTGACAGAGGAGGTGACCAAGGAGACCTGACTTTGTTCTCTTGGCCTTTCACTTGTTGGTGTTGATGCTGCTGTCATGGCAATCACAGAATAGATTGGCTAATTTCCCTGACGTGAAGGATCTGCTGTGTTCCTCCATAAAATCGCACTATCTGCAGAGAACAATCCTCCCCTGTTCCCCACTGTTCAAGCTAATGTAAAAATATGTCCCGATCTGTCCCCATCAAGAATTAGATGTGTTTATTGTCTTAGTTTGTTGTTATAGGAATCTTGTCTTCTAAACTGAAAAAAAACCTTAATAATGAGTATGAAGAACTTGAAAGCGTAAAACATTATATAATGTCTTCTTTTTAAAATTAAACTTATTGGAGTGACATTGGTTAATCAGATCATATCGGTTTCAAAGTGTAGATTTCTGTGATACCAGGTCTGTATATGTGCACTGTGTGTTCACCACCTAAAGTCATACCATCTCTGTCTTTTTTTCAATATATATATTGCTTTTGAATTTTTGAGTTACCAGAACAAAAGTCTAGTAATTTAAAAAAATTCACTATTGGAAACATGTTGGTCTGGGTATTGGCCATGGTCAGTATTCTCTATGCCTCAGAATAGATTGTTACAAGCACCTAAGTCCTTTTTTGTTTGCTTTGAAAAAATAACATAAGCTATGTTCCAAAGAACCCTTGAACTTGGCAAAGAAAACAGAGCTCGCAGCCTTATTTGTGCACCAGAAACAAAAAGTTGCTCCGATGGCCTGCCGAAAGACCGGGGGAAGGGCTGAGCCTTCCTGGTAACCACCGCGTGATTTTGGTCCCAGGTGCGCAGGCCCCCACGAAACACAAGTACTTACTGCTTTCCTTGGTGATCCCATGTGGACAGAATCAAGGTTGCTTTAACTTTTTTTGGAAAACTTTCACCTGATGTAAAAATGCAGTCAGTCTGAGGTGCCGAGTTCACGTACAGGGAGCTCCTTTCCGTAGCGTTCAGTGATTCCCTGGGTGGCTGGCAGAATGCAGGAGAAAGCTGGTGCCTTTTCGGTGGCTTAACGCAATAGGAACTTGAGGGAAAGACAGGAGTCAATCATTCTGTCAGGAGACGGACACTGAAGGGTGGGGGAGCTCGGTGGTGGTCTTTTGCAAAAGAACAATTTCTTAGAAGATTGATTTTGCTACCGGTAGAAAAACGGTTCAGAAAACAGGGTTATAAACAACACCCTCTACTTCACAGCTTTCTGTTTCATGCCTTCCCTCAGAGTTGGAGCTGGCAACAGGGTCTCATACACACTCAAAGGACAGATCCTGGGGAGAACACGCACACCTCAGTTCCTTTGTTCTCCTTCAAGCTCACTGTCCTCATCAGAATGCGAACTACACCTATCCTGCTGGCATTCCATAATACTGGCACATTTATTTCACCACAGTATCGCTGACTTGGTATTTTTCCTTAAGTCTGAGAAGGTCCGATTTAATTCATCAAGTATTTACCATGAGATGAGCCCTTGGACAGAGGCGAATGTAAAGAATGTGGTCTCCGGCCTGCCAGAGCGTAGACTACAGCAGGAACCCAACTGTTTACACCAGCGCTTGCACTGCAGTGTGCTGTTGGCTCCGTGGGGAGGAAGGAGTCACTCCACTGAGGGCAGAGATTGTACAGAGAAAGAGGCTTGGCCGAGTTTAAGGGTGAGTGCTCTTCACGTGGGGAAAAGAGGAAAGGCAAGAATGGGAAAGGCTAAGGCAAGGGTGGACAAGCCAGTGTGGCGCTTGGAGGCACCGTAGTGGTTTCTACAGGCGAGCCTTGGGCTGGCGTGGAAAATGAGGCTGGGGAGCAGGGCAGGAGTCAGAGCTCAGTGGGTCCCGACAGTGTGCCAGGGAGTCTGAGCTTTACCTGTAAGCGAGGTCTTCTCCGCCTTTTATTATCTACCAACTGCATAAAGGATGTTCCACACAAATACAGAGCACCGATTTTAACTTTTTAAAAATCACCAACAGAAGTGTTTAGATCAGTCACATCAGTCATCATCAAAAAACATATCTTTGGCTTGATGATGTGTAACATAAAGAGTGGGTGAGATTCCGTGTCTGGTCTATTTCAATTTTTACCCTCTTTTCCCTGTTAAGTAGGAAAACCCCAAACGCATGATGACAGGTCATTGAGGACGCAAACAAGTGTTTGGTGGCTATTGAATACTAATGGTGTTTCTGTCTGCAGTCTCTTGAGAGTCTTGATATTTTGATATTATAAAATTCTTGATATTTTGTATTTAAACGTGGGTAATAAATTACGGAGAGATGTTCCCCTGAAAACTTCATTCAGCATTTTGTCCAGTGAGCAAAAAATGATCACATTTTCCAGAAGTTGAAAAAGCAATAATTGGATTCTCATTCCCCTTCTTTTTTGTTGCAGCATTTGGCTATGCCTTTAAAGATATGCCCAGTAATAATGTCATCTGTTCCTTTCTCTAACAAGCAAAGAAAATCATCAGATTATGGGAAGACTTAAATATTTGTCAACAGGTTAAACCATTAACCTGTTGAGTTGTTGAAGTAAAACTGGAAAAGTCAGCATCCATGCTGTCACTACCAGAACCAATAAGTAGAGACAAGGATTGAATCTTTATGGGAGCTTTATTCAGATGCTGGCAATCTGAGATGTTGGGTTATATACCCTAAAAACTATCTTAACATCTGATCTCAAGCCAACCTTTTTTCTAAGGAGAAGAAAAGAGCAGGTAAGGGGTTTAGAATTCAGGGGAAAAGGTTAATCAGATAAAAGTTGCAGTCTGGTGATTTTCCTAGCATCCCTTCATCTGGTGACCAGCAATTCTTTAGCTGCATCCTGGTCCACAATGGTTAAGGTACCATATTGATTGCTTGCAGTCCTCCTGGGGCACAAAGGTTGAATTGTTGGCAGGTGCCCTGGAGTCAGGGTAGGTCTGGTCTTGCATTCCAGTTCCTGGAGCAATAGCTTTCTACATGCATTAATCACTTAGCCTATTAACTATAACTAAAACTAAAATATTTTTATTATTGTTTTTAAAGGTTTTATTTATTTATTTTTAGAGAGAGTAAGGGAGGGAGAAAGAGAGGGACCTGGCCTGCAATCCAGTCATGTGCCCTGCCTGGGAATCAAACTGGCAACCTTTTGCTTTGTGGGATGACACCCAACCAACTGAACCACGCAGGTCAGGGCTAAAGATTTTTAACTCTTGAGTTTCCCCATCAGGAGGACATTTGGGTTGTTTCCAGTTTTCAGAATTGACTTTTAAAAATCATTTTCTTAGTTTCTTCAAAAACAAAGATTTTTTACTGTGATCAGTGACACAATATAAGGAAATAAATAAAATTAATTATCTTCCTGTAATGTAAAAATAAGTTTCCGTTTGATATTTGAAATACCAAAACTGGATATGGTAGTGTGCCAGGACTTCCCTGCCCCTCCGTGCAGAGTATAACTGCTAACTCTGGAATAACACAAGAGAGAACCAGAGAACTCTGAAAGGTGAACTGGTTAGGGACACCAGCGCTGGAGGAATGACGTAGAGGGAAGCTGTTTTATAACCCTCCACCCAAAAGAAGAAAGTGTACCCAGCATTTCCTGGCTTCCAACCTAGCAGGAGAAGGCAGCCCAGGAGGAAGGAGAGCCCTGCAATGCCAGCTGAACTGGGCGGCCCCAGCAAGAGGGACTGGCTGACATCCAGTAGCTGGGCAGTCCCCTGTTTAGGTTCAGCAGCTAGGGGAGCACTCTCCCTTACCTCTGATCTGAGACTATTCCCCCACTGAAAGACAGCTGGTGACCTAACACTCTCCTTGGGCTTTGGACCTGAGAATCCCCTCCCCCACTGAGACACCTAGGTGGCTGGAGGCAGTGGCAAGGGATCTTACCAGACCCAGTGCCTGGCTCAGAAAGCCTCTTTGTCCCCATGTCCCTGGAGGCGCCAAGCAGCTGGCCTGCAAAACACCTTTGCCCTCTCAGGCGGCACCAGCAGGAACCAGTGGGAACCCTAATGGCACCTTCAGTGGTACTGGATAAGTTAACTGTACCAGAGTGACACCACAAAGGCTCTGAAAATTAAATTGTCTTTGGAACCACAGCCCCCCAAAGTAGGCCAAGCCCACTTATCAAAAGTATGCTTAAACTAGGTGAATACCTGCTAAGATATTGAACACAAAATTTAAATAGGACCCAGAGTCTCCTAATGTAATAGCCAAAATGTTCAGGAAACAATTGGAAATCCCATATTATACCAAGAAACAAGACAATCAACTTGAATGAGAAAAGACAATCAGCCAATGCCAACACTGCGATGAGTGGGTGTTAGAATTACTTGACAAGGATTTTGAAGCAGCCATCATAAAAAGGCTTCTACACCAATTACAAACTCGCCTGAAACAATTTTAAAAGAGAAAATCTCAGCAAAGAAATAGAAGTTATAAAAATAACTAAATGGAAATTATAGAACTGAAAATAACAAATTTTAAAAACTTGCTGAAGTCAAATGTAGAGTGGAAATGACAATAGAATCAACAAAATTTGGGATAGAATTTAACCAATTAGAACAGAGAAAAAGTTGCTGGGGAGGGTGGGGGAAGCAATCACAACCTTAGGGACAATAACAAAAGATACAACAGTTGTTATCATCAGAGCCCCAGAAGGGGACCCCAGAAGAGAGAGGGGCTGGAAATAGCATTCAAAGAAATAATGTCCAGTGACTTCCCAAATTTAGTGAAAAGCATAAACCTACCAATTCAACCCGTTGAGATTTATTTGTTGCTTTAAATTTATTAATCCAAATAGGATAAATCCAAAGAAATCCATGTCAAGACACATCCTGACACTTCAAGACACATCTTGAATTAAACTGAAAACTACAGACAAAAAGTCTTGAACATACCAACTCAAATGACCATGAATTTCTCAGCATAAACTATGGAGGCTTGAAAGAAGTGGACAGCAGCACTGACCAGCGTGGCTCAGTTGGTTGGGGGTCATTCCACAAAGTGAAAGGTCGACGGTTCAATTCCTAGTCAGGACACAGGCCCAGGTTGCGGGTTCAGTCCCTGGTCAGGGTGCGTACGAGGGGCAACAGGAATCAAAAAGTCTCTCTCTCCCTCTCCCTCCCTTCCCCTCTCTCTAAAATAAATACATAAGAGTGGATAACAGCTTTTCAAAAGCTGAAAGAAAGCTGTCAACCTAGAATTATGTCTCTGTCAAAATTATCCTTCGAGGATGAAGGGGATTTTGTCACTAGCAGCCCTACCCTAAGAGAAGGGCTGAAGGAGGTTATTCAGACAGACATGAATGATGAAGGAAGGGATGTTGGAGCATCAGGAAGGATGAACAATGGGAAGAGCAGAAATATGGGTACGTATAGTAATAATGAGTTACATAAATCGTATTTGATGGTTGAAATACAAATTATAACACATTTGGTACTCAAAAATGATATTTAAAAGTGGGGAAGGAAAAGGGACCTAAAAGAAAGGAAGTTTTCCACACTTCACCCAAAGGGGTAAAACGTAAACTGGTGAGTCACGTGTATATTGTAATACCCAGAGCCACCACTAGGGACACTACAGAATGATATATGCAAAAACAGTAAACATGGCACAGCCAGTGTAGAAAAGAGCATGGATGGCATTCCTCAAAAAAGTCTAAATTAGAATTGTCATATAGCTCTATATAGGATTATCAGCAATTCCACTTCCGGGTATATACCAAAAAGAGTTGAACACAGACTCCCAAAGAGATATTTTTATATCTATGTTCACAGCACCCTTACATAACAGCTAAAACGTGGAAGCAAACCAAGTGTCCATCGACGGATGAATGGATAAGCTAAATGTGCTCTATTTATACAATGGAATATTATTCAGCCTTAAAAAAGGAAGAGAATTGTGCAATATGCTACAACATAGATGAACCTGGAGGATGTCATGCTAAATAAAATGAACCAGTCATAAAAAGAGGAACACCGTATGATCCCACTTACAGTAGGAGGTACTTCGTATAGTCAAAACTGTAGGGACAGAAAGTGGGGTGGCTATTGCCCGAGGCTGGGAGAACGAGAGAGTGGAAAGGGATTGTTTAATGGGTTTGGTTTCAGTTTTGCAAGATGAAGAATTACGGAGATGGATGGTGGTGATGGCTGCCTAACTATGAATGCACATAATCCTACTGACTTGCACACTTGAAAATGGTTACGATAGTAAATTTTATGTTGCCTGTATTTTACCACAATAAGAAATTGGAAAGAAACAAACTATAAATAAATCAAGATGAGATTCTAAAAATCTTTAAGTAACCCACAGGAAGACAAGAGAAACAGAGGAAACAAGCAGAAAACAAATACCAAAGTGGCGGACTTGTAATAGCCCCAGACTGGAATTGGCCCAGATGCGTGTCAGTGAGTGAGTGGTTGAATAAGCTGCGGAGCTAGGAGTATACATAACCCCTCGGATGACTTCCGTGGGAATTATGCTGAGTGAGAAAAGTCCCTGAGGGTTACATTCTGTATGATCCTCGCTATGTACCACTCTTTTGAGTGACAAAATTATAAAGCTGGAGAACAGTGTTCAAAGAATAAGAAAGGTGGTGAAGAGTTTGGAAACTATATGAAATGAAGAATTGTAAAAATTGGAACGTTTTGACTTGGCAAAGAGAAGATACAGAGAAGACA
>VMDR010014168.1:0-23916 GCA_007922815.1 Macrotus californicus | reverse complement strand
TAACAGACACTTCACAAAAAGAGGAGATCCAAATGTCCAGTAGGTTTGAAAAGTTTAGTATAATTAGTGGAGAAATGTACATTAAAACAGAATGAGGTGCTACTGCATGGACACCAGAATGACTATGATAATTTTTTTTAAAGTCTAGCCATATCAAATGTTGGTGACTTATGGAGCAACTCCATCTGAATTACTTTCTCTAGCTATTAGATGTATGATCAGGAACTATGAATTTTATTTTAAATTAATTTAGATTTCCAGTATTTTAAAAAGAAATACCCTATTTTAAAAATCAGCATGTATTACTCAGTTTTGGATTACTGCACTTGTCTACTAGTAAGACTTTAATGGAATTCTTTATTTTTTTAGAGAGAAAGGGAGAGAGAGAGAAATATCTATTTGTTGTTCCACTTACTCATGTACTCAGTGCTTAATTCTTGTATGTTCCCCTTGACGTATCAGGACCACGTTCTAACCAGCTGAGCTACCTAGCCAGGGCTGGAATTCCTGGAGAAGAAACTTGCTCTGCCCATGCTGCTCTTGCATACAGAGCTCCT
This sequence comes from Macrotus californicus, assembly GCA_007922815.1. Taxonomy (NCBI): domain Eukaryota; kingdom Metazoa; phylum Chordata; class Mammalia; order Chiroptera; family Phyllostomidae; genus Macrotus; species Macrotus californicus. Next base: position 23,359 of record VMDR010014168.1, on the reverse strand, counting down.
CGATTAGAAGCATGTTTTTCTAGGTTCCAACACCAGAGGACAGGCTGATTTTGTTACTGTCGTTATGGCGATCCACTTGTGCTCAAATTAGTTAATCTCAGAACGATCTCTTAGGTTTGATAGGGGAATTACTAAAAGGTGATTTAAAATAGCCATAAGAAGTATTAAAGAATTACTAGATTCCTGTTTTTATCATAAGTTCCTTTTGTAAAAGTGTAATCATGGGTAACTTTTTAACTAGTTTACTTTGGTAAAAAAAATTCTATATATGAACTAACTTCTATATGTTTTTATTAGTGGTGATAATTTTGATTTGTTATCTGCATTATATACTCTTTTTGGTGTGTAACTGAGTTTGTAAATAGAAAAAGGAAGAAAATCAGAGGCATTGACAATGAGAACATGGATGGTATAATCTTTGGGGGCAAGTAGTCCACAGAGCAAAATTTATACCTTTAAATATTTATGGTAGAAGAGAAAAGATTGAAAATAAATGAACTGAACATACAACTTAAGTGATTAGAAACTAAAAAGGAAAATAAACTAAAGCAGAAAAAGGAATTAGATTGTTCAAATGGAAAGAACAGTAGACTGAACATTATAAGCTGTTTCTTTTGAAAAGTATTGGGGTGGCCAAAAAGTCTATTTTTTTTTTTAAATAAAAGACACACTTTTTATTTTCACCAATAACTGTTGATTTGGATATTTTGAGTATGTCATCTGTCTCCCGCGTTGGTTGTTCTCAATGTGTCTGGTCGCTATCAACTTCAGCCTGTTACCCAACTGTGGAACACCATCCAGCGAGAAATCTCCAGCACAAAAATCTCCAGCAAACCACTTCTGACACATTCGATCAGTCACAGAACCTCCACACACACAGAAATCTTTTTTTGCATTTCAGTTGCATTTTTACCTTTCTTGAAATAATAAAGCATCATATGCCAAAAATGTTGCATGTTTTCTCCCATTTTCAATATTAAAATGGCTACACAAAATTCACCAGTTTTTTTTAACTCCACGCTGATAGGACAGCTGTCACGACACAATTAACAAAATTGTTTAGAATGAAGCTAAAGACAACTTAGAGCTACTAGAGCCATTTTCCTTGGGAAGAAAAGTGAACTTTTTGGCCAACCCAAAACAAGAAAGTAGAGAAATCTTTGACAAGTTAGATGAAGAAAAGAATATCAGTAACATTTAAGAAATAAAAGAAGCATGAATGCAGACACAAAAGATTAAAAATTATAATAATATAGTTACAGCTTTCTTGCATATTTCTAAGTGTGAAAGTGCTATCAAGTATGTGGTTAATACTAAGAAAATATAAATTGTCAATAGTGACTTAAAAAAAAGATAACCAGTAGTTATAGATAAAATTGAAAGTCAGAATTCCACCCCTGAAAATACCTACCAGGCCCAGGTGATTTTATATACAGGCTATCAAAACATTCAGGAATGCATAATTCTAATGGTAAATAAACTGTTTTGACACAAATATAAACTGTTCCCATTCATTGCACTATAACGACTTAGATAGTAAAGCCAGATAGTTTTGTAATCCAGTGTACAATGACCACCCTCACCAAACAGGCTCATCCAACTTGCATTAATACAGCATTAATATAGAAACCTTAAAATATTAATGGCTCACATCTAGAAATATATTGATAATTATGTGCTAAGTTTATATGGATTATCTCAACTTTTTGAGAATCTTAAATGGTAGCTGCTGTTACACAGAAGAGAAAACAAAGGCTTAAAAAATTCATTATCAAGTGGCGTTTATCTTAGGAATGTAAGAATTGCTTCACCTCAGGAAAATTCTTAATGTAATTCACAATAATATGTTGGTGGTTTTGTTACTCTTACACAAATTTATCCTGTTAGTCTTTAACGCTTGAACAGTGTCTGTGATTTAAAATACAGTTGCATAAACACGATTAAAAAGTATAAAATCATTGTTAGTCTTTGATAGTAGGTTGGGCAAAACTTACAAGAAGGGAATAGTTCATTCATATGCATAAATACCAAAATCCTACCTAGTGTATTTCTTAAGTAAAGCGTGTTATTGTTAACTTTGATAACAAGATTGAAAACTGTGAGAATTTTCAGTGTCTTTCTTTCTTATAAGCAGTTTTTGTGATTTTAAATTGTACCTTTTTAAAAAACACCTGTATGGGTGCTGGTGATATTTTCTGTAGCCTAGGAAGAATTCATCTTTCTGTTTGTTCCTTAGGTACAAACAGTTTTGAAGCCGACCCACCAGAAGGAAGGACAAGAATTAACTGCTTTGCTGAGTACTCCACATATTCAGGTAGAACATGGGCAGAGCATTATATGTGTGGTTTCTCCAGTATTCAGAGCCCCTTTGAATCAAAGTCTGTGAGGGCTACGAGAGACCTCACACATTATCTGTAGACTGCTTTGATTACTGGGTTACATATTTTCATATTTAAAATTAACATTGTTTTTGAAACAACAACTTATTTAAAAGAAATTCCTCTCCTTTTTTGGTTATATTTTTCATAAATTTAAATGATGTAAGGCATTGGGCCTTTAAATAGATTTTGTTTTTTGCAGTATAATAATCACTTCAGACTTTCATAACCCATCCCAGAGTATGCTGTGCTGTCCCTTACACTTCTTTACTTATTATTGGCTATGAAAGATACAGCGTAGCTTTGCTCAGTGGCAGTATCATAGCCAATGAGGTTTATCCGAGGTGTGATTATTGCTAATTGAAAGATACAGGGTTGCATCTGTACTTAATTAGAAAGTTTGGGAACAGATCTGAGTATATCATTAATTATAGTACTTCTTTTAAAGGTTTAATGGGTAGGGCAAAAGTAGATTCAGTTTTGAGTACACAGAACAGTTGATTCTTGTATTATTATTGTAATATTTTCATACAAACAACTGTAAACCTACTCTTGCCACACCCTGTATATGATTAGGTTAAAATCTCTAGGGAAATGAATCATGCTGTTACTTTAAAAACTGGATTTTTTTTTGAAACAGGCACTTCTACTGGCCCATGACAAGGTCGCTGAGCAGGAAATGCAGCTGGAGCCCATGACAGATGAGAGAGCTTATGAGAGCATTGGCCAGTATGGAGGGGAAACTGTGAAAATAGTCCGCATAGAAAAAGCTCGAGACATCCCACTGGTGAGTGTCCTGCGTCCCCGGTCTGAGTGCGGTCCTTCCCACACAGGGGTCTCGCAGGGCAGGCGGGTGAGACCTCTGTGTGTCTCCGGCACTTTTTCTCCCTCGAGGTCAGGTGGTCGGACCCTTCTCATGTTGTCCCTCACCCTCCTTATTCAGAGAAGGGTCTCTTCTCATCTTCTCACCCGTGGTTTGATGGAAGTGGTAGCTTGTAAGATAATTTTTGAGGAACAAAGGGACAAGTAATGTGTTTTTTTATTTTCCCAGCTTTAAAAAATAATTGGAAAGTCTGATTCTGTCATTTACTTAAATCTGTTGAAATGCAGTTACTTACATACTTCACATGTACTTAGAAGTATATGTTTCTTAATGTTCATATTTGTTGTATAGCTTTTATATGTAAAACTTTTCTCAGTCTCTTCTTAGTCTGCTATCACTGCCTTAATTTTCCTTCTCTAATTTTCCGAGGATATTCTTACATCCTGATCTCAAATTGTGTTTGAATAGTGTGATACGTGAAATCAGGCCTGTATGTTATGGGCAGTTTCTATAACTTAGTGTTCTTCCGCACCAGAAAAAAGAAGTTGGGAGTTATGACAAAAGTTGGGAGAAAATGGTACAAACTCGGTCTACTTTCAGGCTTTTTTCTGTATTTTATATTTCCGTTATTTGAATGTATATATTTCAGTTGTGTTTCTAATTTGTGTAATAAATATTAATGTTTAATACATTTTAATGTGCATTGGATGTAGCTGTAATTTTTAACATTTGAATAATAACCAGATTAGTATTCATTCCTTTATATTTCTAATTTTAAAAAAAGAGTTTTAATAGTTATGTCATGTTCACTAATTACAGCTAAATATAGTACAGTCATTTTGAATAGTATCCAGAATATAGAGAACAAATTTGATTATAGTCTTCACACTGTTGTTAAGCAAGTACATTTTTCTGTTGTATGCTTCAAAAGTTTGCTTCATTTTAGAATTTTAATGAATGGAATGTTTCTGAAGCAGGAAATGTGAGGAAAATGGTCAACTTTCAAACCTAATTATCATGATTACTCTAGCTGTGTAAGTCATTTTTTTCCTCAAGATAACTGAAGGCTAGTATTATTGAATAGAAAAAAAATAATTCAAAAATGAAGAAATGTTCAGTGAAAATTGCATTTTCATTTTAAAGTTGAATGTTGACTTTTTTAGGGTGCTACAGTTCGTAATGAAATGGACTCTGTCATCATCAGTCGGATCGTAAAAGGGGGTGCCGCAGAGAAAAGTGGTCTTCTGCATGAAGGAGATGAGGTTCTGGAGATTAATGGCATTGAAATTCGGGGGAAAGATGTCAATGAGGTTTTTGACTTGTTGGTAAGTTGACACAGGTAGAATGATAACTGGTAGGTGCTTGAAAGCTGGGTGTTTTAGTTATTAGACATCAGAATAAAACAAAGCATTTTAAAAATAATTGTTAAGAGCGTGAGATCATTTCTAGCCTAATTTTCACACAATATTATTTCTACAATATTTGTCAGTAGAGCTTTATTTTCGGATGGGTACTATTGATATTTTTTTATTTTAAGCTGTGTTAGATATATTTATTTACCTCTGAAGTCACCAATGTATCTCATTAATTCATTCAACGCGTATTTATTTGAGTGCCTCCTATGTGCCAGCTGCCAGAGAAAGAATAACAAAACAAAGTCCTTGCCCTCATGATTTTTATATTCATTTTGTTTATTATCCACCCTTGATTGTCGTTTACTTAACATTAGTTAATAGCAGTAGTATACATCTACATTGTCTGGTAGCTACATGTGATAGTTATTCCAATTTGAGTAAAATTTAAAATTGTGTTTCTCGTTCCCGCTAGCTGTATTTCAGGTGCTCAAGAGCAGTATGCAGTTAATGGCTCCCATATTAAGGTGTATATGCAGGACATTTCTGTCATCATAGAAAGTTCTATTAGTGCCCATATAGTCAGGAAGCCATGTGTAGACAACTTTTGACAGCGGTTTTTGATCACTACGTGTATACCCAAACCAGATTTATATTCCTACTGATTTAATATTAGTTGTTACAATAGAATCTCTCCTATCTGCTGATCTCTGTTGAAGAATCTAACATGATTATATCCTTACTTGCCCTAAAAATCCTCTGTGCCCCATCTCTTCATTCATTGCTTTGGTAGAGCAGAGTGCCAGTGGTCATTGTTTTCAGCCCTTGTTTTATTGGCCGCTCTCTCTAGGTAGAGCGCTGCTTCCTGTCTCAGCACCGGAAATTGTGATCACTGCATTACTGTCTAGGTCGGAGGCATTTGAACAGTCCACTTAATGGCGTGCTGGGAAATACTAGGGAACCTAGCAGTGAGGCTCTGTATAGTTAAAAAATAGAATGGATGACAGAAACAGAGCATCTGGGAAGTAAGAATATTTGTATATTTGCGTCACTTTTCTAATCCTGGTCACAATTACTGTTTCACATTTTGTATTAAAATTGATGTGTGTCAGAGTAGATAACCCAACATTGTTACAGCACAGTGGTATTGTCCAACCCTGCACTGTGGAATCTTCCTAAATTACACTGAGTGGAAGACCAGAACCCAAGACTGAGGGGCTAAATGGCTTCCCTCAGTGTGCCAGAATCACCGAATGCTATATTCCTGGGCGGTTCTGCTATAATGGAGTCCATGAAGGGCAGAATTTGTGCTTCCTGATGAAATGGGATTCATCTTCTCTGATTTTCTTGAGTTTCCTAATGGTTCCAAAATAGTCCAGTTTAAGGAATATTGATCATAAGATCATGAAATGATTTTCAGAAGTATGGATTTTAAAAATCACTATATCTCTCTGTTACAGTCTGATATGCATGGTACTTTGACATTTGTTCTGATTCCCAGTCAACAGATCAAGCCTCCTCCTGCCAAGGAAACTGTAGTAAGTGATCTTTGTTTTTGTTCATTACTTACTATCTGGTGGCTACTGTTAACTTTGTTTCTAACTTAATGAAGTTTATTTTTTAGAGCAGTTCTAGGTTCACAGCAAAATGGAGCAGAAAGTCCAGAGTTTCACATACTTCCTAACTGCCTACATGGATAATCTCCCCCACTGTCCACATCCTGTACCAGAATGCCACATTGGTTACATCAGTGAATTGATGGTTCCATTGTCATTCCAAGTTCACAGTTTATATTAGGATGCACTTTTGGTGGTGTGCATTCTATGGGTTTTGACAAATGGATAATTACATATATTCGTTCACCATTGTATCGTACAGAATGGTTGCCCTGCCCTAAAAACCCTCTCTGCCCTGTCTGTTCACCAGTTCCCCCCCGCAACTGTGGCAGCCACTGACCTCTACAGTTTTGCCTTTTCCAGAAAGTCATATGGCTGGGAACTTATAGTACGCAGATAGCCATTTCAGGTTGGCTTTTATCGTTAGTGATAAACATTTAAGTTTCCTTCATGTCTTTTCATAGCTTGATAGCACATTTCTTTTTACCACTGAATAATACTCTGTTGTCTGGATATACAAGTTTATCCAGTCACCTACTGAAGAACATCTTGGTTGCCTCCAAGCTTTGGTGGTTACAAATAACACTGCTTATAAACATCCATGTGCGGGTTTCCGTGTGGACATGTGTTTTCAGTTCTTTCAACTTAAATCCACACAAAAACTTGTACCATGAATGCTGTTATTTGAGTATCAGAAATGCTGCTCTAAATATTTCTGGCACTCAAAACAAAGAAAGTCAGTAGATTTTAGCTAAATAATTATGAAATGTCAATATTTCAAATTGAGTAAATGCATACTTTCTTTCAGAATTTTTCTGGCTTACAACATTGAACTTTGTCTTTTTCTGTCATTATGTGTGGTTTTATGTAACTTAAATATACTTAGTGTGGGGGAAAGTGCTTTTACAAAGTATGCGCAGCACTTACAACGTGTATTGCTCCTTATGTTTTATTAACCAGCTAATTAAAAGACAGACTTTCTTACCGTCTGACCCAGCAGTTCCATTCCTAGGTGTATTCCAAGAGAATTGAAAACATGCATCTCACACAAACTTGTGAGTGTTCACAGCAGCATTTTTTATAATAACCAGAAAGTAGAAACAACCCGACTGTCCGCTAGCTGTTTCATGGAAAATGAAATGTGGGATGTTATTGGGTAATAAAAAGGAATAAAAGTACTTAATATGCTTCAACATGGATGAACCTTGATAAAATTATGCTAAGTGAGTGAAGCCAGTCACAGGAGGCTATGTATTGGTTCATTTATATGAACTGTCCAGAATAGGTAAATCTACAGAGACAGAAAGCAGCTTAGTAGTTCCTTAAGTGTAGGGGTGGAGAGTTAGAAGGGAATGGAGGGATTCCTAATCAGTAGGGTGTTTCGAAAATTGGTTGTGGTTGCACAGCTCTGAATTCACTAAAAACCATCCAGCTATATACATGGGCGACTTACATAGTTTATGAATTATACCTCAATTAAAAATTATAGGCCTAAAAGTGCCAGATTAATATGGAAGCCTGATATATTACATCTGTTACTATTCTTAACTTTTATAAAAGCATGACAATTTGAAAAAGAGCACATTTTCTTTTTTTCTTAATATTTTATCAAAGTTATATTTATCTTTTGCTTTTCATTCCATGTTTTTCCCTTATTCTTTATGGAACATGCTGAATTTGATAGTGCATTTGACCTTCCCTCTGTTTAAAGTTCTTTGTAGTAGGAGAAATGAGGAAATAGTTTGTCTCTGAATTTCAGTAGCCTGATTTTCTGCCCTATGCCTTTCCACCTACCCCTCCTATGAACAAGCCCTGACCTTCACAAGTAGCTCTGCACTTTGAGAAGACACAACAGAGAAGGGCTGGAATATGTCCTTACTTACATGGCTTTTAAGGGGGGGGTGGAGAGAGAAACAAAAAGATGCTCTTTTAAAATACAGCATTTGATGATAGAGATCTTTTCAGAATAGAAAGTGTAATATTTATCTTTTCCCTAATTTCCTCCTTTTATTGTGAAGAACTCGCAGTTGCATTACCTCTTCCAAAGTTTTTCTCAAACCTAACTGGCTTAAAGTGAACTACTACTATTAAAGTTCACACTGAAGGATTCCAGAAAGAAAACAGTGATAGGAAATCATATTTGGCATATTCAGAATAAGTATAAGATAAGTGATTTTAAGGAATTAAAGCCAATTTGTTGAGCATCACTATGGTACAGGTCAGGATCTACTAAGAGTAAAGGTATCTTCCTGATGTATGTTTTGTGATACTAGAAATATGTACTTAAACAAAATAGGTGTGATCTGAAACATCACTGTGATCACTTTCTGAATTGTAACATCACCCACGGCGATAGTAAGCTGTGTTAGGGGAAAGACTCCCTTATGCATCACACGTTAGCAGCACATGGCTGCTTCATCGTTTGCAGAGGGCAAAGTTTTGACACCTTTGTGGTTCACTTCCTGGGTGACTCACCCATTTATCCCAGGAAGTGAAAGCATAGTTTATGTATTGCTTAAACTATGTAATTTCTCCACTCTGACTTAAAAAAAAGAGTTCCCAAACAAATTTTTCATCTACTCTAATGACCTAATCTAACAGGAGTAAATTGAAATGTAGCAGGATCACACTGGATATTAGTGATGGAATATGCACTAGAGAATTCAGATTATTAATTGTCCAATAAACGTTAGCTGTTACGATTACTCACTCTGTGCCAGCCACGGTACTAATTGTTTCATATGTTTTATCTCATTTAATCCTCACAGCATCCTATGAAATATAGATATCTTTATTATTCTCACTCAACAGGCATTTAAACTAGAACTTAGAAAAGTCAAATTAATTGCCCAAGCCCACTCTTGGTAAGTGACTGAGTCAGGACTAGAACCTGTGCCCATTCCAGAGCCTGTGTTCTTAACTGGTGTGTAGTGTAACAGGTGATGTCCTTCAAAGCCACTCAATACTAGGTTTCTGCCTTACTGTGTATCATCAGTCCAAAGAAAGTACTTAGAATACCATGACAGAAAATTGTAACTATAGATGAATTAACGGCCTCTTAGTAACTGTGTATGTGATAGTCTGGATTCTGAGAACAACAAAAGCATATTATGAGATTTTAGTATTTGAAATGACCTCTAATAAGACTGGGAACATACCTTCATGAAGTCTTTTGATTGGTGGGGTCTAGCCCAGGAGGACAGAGAGAAGTATTTCAAGGGGAACTTAAAGGCTCGGGATAGGAGGATGCTAAAATTACAGTGTAGGGATCCAAACCGCAGAATTAGCCACTAGCCCAGTGATGTTAATTATTGAAATATTTTCTTAGGGATCCTAAGTAATTTTTTTCCTTATAGTGAATATCTGTTGGATCTCTTTTGTGTACGAGGCACTGTGCTAAGCACTGGGTTTATAATGCTGAACATGACATAAAATAATTGTAGCTTGCAGTAAGCGGTAAGGTAGGAAAAAGCAGCAAGTGAACATTAAGCATAAAAAGAAGAGGGATGGTCCGGAAAGGTCTCTTGGAGAAGGCAGCGTGAAGCTGAGACCTGTGGGATGGATGGCCAGGCCTGTTAATTGCCAGCAGAGCTTTCAGGCATAATTTCTGAAGAACTGTGCTGGGAAAGCCTGAGGGCATGGAGCAAAGTAGGAGAGTAAAAAGGGGGAGGGGATTCTGAGAGATGCTGCTAGAGAGGTAGGTAAGGCCAGGTCAAGTAGGTCTCCTTGGCCATGGCAGGAAGTTTGGATTTTAAATGCAGTAAATGATCTGATTTGTATTTGAGAAAACACTCGCTTCTGTGTAGAAATTGGATCAGTACAGCCAATAAGGGGAAGAGTCGTCAAGGAGCATGTATAAAGGACACAGGGACAAAGCCAAAGGGGGGTAGGATCGAGGGTGGGGCAGGGGAAAGTGGTGGGGGGGAAATGGAGACAACTGTACTTGAACAATTTAAAAAACAAAGGAAGCAAGGGTATTTAGGAAACTGTCACTGAAGTCATTATGAAGTATGATAATGGCTTAAACCTGGGTGATAGCAGTGGCCGCAGAGAAGATGAATCAGGCTGTGTTCTGGAGGGAGAAATGACAGGACCTTGGAATGGAAATGGAGAGTAAAGGAAAGGAGGAGGCGAGGATGCTTGAGCAAGTGGGTGGGTAGTGGTGCCGCTTATACAGGGAGGTCGGGAGGAAAACAGATTTGGGGAGAAAGATCAAGAGGTCCGTTTTACAGGTTTGAGATACCTGAGGGGCACTGCAGAGTTACTGTTTTGTAGGTCAGGAAGGGCGGTGGGTCTTTGTTACATTCCTTCTGCTTGTGTTCAGCCTTGGAAGCTCTTCAGTACCTCAGCTTGTTAGTGGCCGACAATACAGAGTTTTGCGTACTCTTGTGCATGTTTGCAGTCAACACAGAGATGGACTTAATTGAAGAAAACAGAGGAGCCTGAGAAAATATTGCTCCCCTAAATACTGTTATTCAACTGAACCCTTCTTTCAACTCTTAATTTTTTTGTACTAATGAAAAAATGTAACATTTTAATTACATTTATGCTCAATATTTTGTGTTCCCATTTCATCATTATTTTTTTCCCATTTTACCCCTTTTGTCTTTTAGATCCATGTAAAAGCTCATTTTGACTATGACCCTTCAGATGACCCTTATGTTCCATGTCGAGAGTTAGGTCTGTCATTTCAAAAAGGTGATATACTTCATGTGATCAGTCAAGAAGATCCAAATTGGTGGCAAGCCTACAGGGAAGGGGATGAAGACAATCAGCCTCTAGCTGGCCTTGTTCCAGGTAAGGACAATGTAGTAGAAAGTACATAGTTAAAAAAAAATTTACAAAACAGAGCTTCATAGAGGAAACTAACTCTTTCATCCCTTTTAAAAATGATGCAATTAGGCCTGGCTGATGTAGCTCAGTGGATTGAGTGCCCACCTGTGAGCTCAGGGCTCGCTGGTTCAATTCCCGGTCAGGGCACATGCCTGGGTTGAAGGCCTGGTCCCCAGTTGGGGGTGTGTGAGGGGCAACCGATTGATGTATCTCTTGCACATCGATGTTTCTCTCCGTCTTCCTCCCTTTCTCTCCCTTCCCCCCTCTCTAAAAATAAGTAAATCAAAATAATAATAAATAAAAATGATGTAATTACTTTTCATATATTTGGGTTTTTATTATTGTAGCTGTAGCGTAAGTATCTTGAATATAATTTTGCCCAATTTGTTGGGCTTTAGGATGAAATTATGATGTAATATAATATCTACATGTGTCCTTTTATGTGTATAGTAAGGTTACAGAAAACCAAAGTCATCCGTTTTTAAATCCAAAAGCTGGAAACAAATTTTGTCTGTACTTGGTCATATTTCAAGAAAGGAGGAGTGAGCCTCTTACGTCAAGTGTAGAGGGCGGGGCGGTGCTGCAGCCTGGATTCTTCGCAGCGGCAGTTGCAGGGCATTCTTCTAGAAGCCTGGGGCGCTGAGCGGCCGGCGCGGTTCTCTGCTCAGTGCTTCTGCCAAATTTTAATTCGATATCTTCTCACCATGCCAGCCTTAGCCCATAAATATTTAGGACTGGTGTTCACTGACAGGTTGATTGCATTGACTTTCTGAAAGTACTCGTATATAGATCAGTCAGGGAGATTTCAGTGATATCATTTGCAGGTCTTTTTATAGGACAAGTAAACAGACCCTCCTTAGTTTGAGTGTGATAATGGTTTTCTGTTAGAAGGATTTTTAAGAGGCCATAATGTCCATTATGTCCCATTAATGTCTGCCTCTGTTTCCAAAAGTTACATGTGTGTATACTGTAAAAATGTACCATAGAAGTATAACACTGTAATGTTTTTAAACATTTTAATATGTAAATGATTCAAATTATTTTCTTATTTTTTTAGTCTGTTAAAGACAAATACTCATTTTTAAATATTAATGCTCTTAAAATTTTCCCTCTAGTTGTAGTTACTTGTTTCACTAGGAATGCAATCTGTATAGCTCCTGGAGAAAACCTGGTTTCCTTTAATGCCGCTTGTGTGTGTGTCAGACTCAATATTTTTGCTTATGCTTTTTTGAAAGACACTCCATTTTATAAATTATTCCACCATGGATAGAAATTGCCTGTTGGTGTTTATGAATCCCTGACTTGAAAGGGAAAGAATGAGATATAAAAATTAAATATAAAAGTAGAACTTTAACCTAGAGTTTTCTAGGTAAAACTATTTTTAGCCTTCAGAAGAAATATGTTTGGTTTTAAGACAGGTGTCATAAAAGAAGATGAAGGTGAGAAACCTTGAAAAACCACCTATATTAAAAGCTTAATCCTGAGAGGAAAAACTGTGTTTTTCATTTATCTGTATCATTAGTAAAGGTGACAAAAAAAATCATCAAAACATATACGTAAATATATGCATACAAAGTAAAAGAGGGCTAGAGAATAATAAATGCAAGGGGATATGTTTAGTGGTGACTTGGAATTAAAAGGTGATGACTGTTTACATATTATTTTGGAAAGTTAACTTCTAGAATGAATGTGCTTGGTCTCAGATAATTCTAAATGATCAGAACTGTGGTAAGACCCAGCACAGTGCTTTCCACTTAGTAATAATGCTCAGTGAAAGCTTTGTCAAGATGGAGCTGTTAAATTTTCTAACACTAGAGTTTAGTATTGATTTTTTCTCATATGTGATATATGCTGGTAATACAGGCCTTAGGATGGGTTGAGAGTGAGGTTAAAACTTACTACTTTAAACATTTGGAGGCTTCTTAGCTGACACACTCTTAGGTGGCAGAAGGAATTAGAAGGGAATATTAATGACTAGTTACTTCTGGTGTTTTTCTTTTTTTTTTTTTTAACTTCTATTCTTTGTCTTAAATATTTAATTTTCTTTCTTTTTTTTCTGTTAAGGAAAAAGCTTTCAGCAGCAAAGGGAAGCCATGAAGCAAACCATAGAAGAAGATAAGGAGCCAGAAAAATCAGGTAGGAAATTCCTCTTGGACATTAGTGAGAGATTTCCTGGGTCTTCATCTGGAACCACGTTTAAATTTACGTATCAGAACTGTCAGGAAAGATGCGTTCGGGGCAGGAGTGATGTGAGAGGCAAAACTGATTATTTTAGAGCCGAAAAGAAGGGGCGAGCGAGGTTTGAGTATTAAAGACGGCTGATCTATAATGTGAGATTGATGGAAAATAATAAATACTTCCCTGGACAATAGTTTTTCTATGAACAATGTAATAAGTGTTTATAAATTTAAACTAAAAGCTAATGAACCAAATAAGCTGATGGACAAAACAGAAACAGAGGCAGAGGTACATGGAACAGACTGACAGCTGTAGAGGGGAGGGGGCTTGGGGGACTGGATGGAAGAAGGCAAATGAATTAGCCAGAAAACTTGGACAGCCCTGACTGGTGCGGCTGGCTTGGTTGGTGTATCACCCTGTAAACCAAAAGGTCACGGGTTTGATTCCCAGTCAGGGCCCATGCCTTGGTTATGGGTTCAGTCCCTGGGTGGGAGACTGTGTACATAGAAGAGGCCACCAATCAGGGTTTCTCTCTCACATCAATGTTTCTCTCTCTCGCTCCCTTCCTTCTCCTCTCTCTAAAATCGGGAAGTATGTCCTCCAGTGAGGGTTTAAAAAAACTCGTACACATGACACATAGACACAGACAACGGTGTGGTGATAGCCAGAGGGAAAGTGGGGTGGGGGCTAGGTGGCAGTGGGCAAAGGGGGATGGGGACAGAAATAGATGGTGCTTGGGGCGATAGACACACCGTGCAGTGTACAGGTGATCTATTGAGTTGTACACTTGAAACCTGTGTGGTTTTGCGAACCAGTGTCACCCCAATAAATTCAATGAAAAAAAACCGAGCTCTTCAATTTGAAATATGTAGCTTTATTCAAGGAAACAGATAACATATTTAGTTATGTTTGTTATTATTCAACAGGAAAGCTGTGGTGTGCAAAGAAGAATAAAAAGAAGAGGAAAAAGGTTTTATATAATGCCAATAAAAATGATGGTAAGTTCCACTCTCAGAGGTGGCTAGATCTATATCTGAAAGAGGCCCAATATTTAATACTTCAAAGAAATTAAATTGATATTTTCAGGTAGTTTTGTTTCTAGTCCTGTTTTGCCTCTTGATATGACATAAGTGGTTGAGAAAGTAATCTAACAAAAATTACTTTCTTTTGGAATCCTGTGAGTAATGCAGTGTTTTGAATTCTGAGAAAAACTGGTATAAAAGTTAAAGTATGATGAGAATTTCTAGTGTTATATTGATATTTCTTTAACTTTGAGGAAACAATTGAAATTCCTCTTAGTTCTTTCCTACTTAAATTCTTTATTTGGGAAATTAATACAAGCTTCTAACAAACTCCAACAATATAACTGTATTTTAAGTGAACAGTGAATATTTTGTTGCTAACAACTCCTGTCACTGAGGCAGCCCATGCCACAGAGCCTGCCCCTGGCTGGCAGGGGCAGGCACACAGCAGAGTCCAGTAGTTTCTCTCTGCATCAGAAGCTCTTATGACACGTGGCTCATGTTCCCAAGTGACAACATTCTGCAGGACCTGAGTAGGGGGGCTTGGGTTGGTTTTCGTTGGGTACCCGCTGTCTTAGTTCAACAGTTCCTACAGCATCCGATGTTTTATGAGCCACACCTGACTGACTTCTTTCATTACCTTCTTCACTGGTCCTTTGGGGCATTAGACTTCACCTCTGCTTTGGTCCATGTTGGAAACAAGGCAAATAGTAAAGTCAAGGCAACCCTTAACTTCCTGAACAATTTAGAAGGCTTGTTCTTGCAATACCTTGAAATATTTTTAGGCAACAAATTAAAGCAATGAAAATAAAATGTTATAGGTCATTGAAAAACTCCATATAAAACTAAATCTGAGATTCCATCTATTTTAATAAAAAAAAGTTTTTAAAAAAGTAAACATCCTTAATGGTAATTGATATGTAACTAAGAAGATTTATTGAATTTTTCATCCTTTTTTCTATATGCAGGTGACTGATAATGTTTCTTCATCATTTCAAACATACTAAAATTAATCTTTCAGCTCTAATAGCTATTATATTCTAGAAAACTTGCAAATCTGGAGTCTACAGATAATAAACTAAGTCTGCAAGTCACATTGCTGCCAGAGTCTGGTTACACATGTTAGAAGAAGGAACTCAGAGTTTTTGGAGTGAAAAGCATTTTGGAAAGGGAAGAAATTACATTTCTGTTCATAATGGTGTCATCATATTTAATATTTTTATTAATGGTAACTGTTTTTATGGTAACTTTTATTCTAGGGGGCTAACTGTTTATGCTTTCGATACCTTCATCCATTTAGTTCTCACAATAAATTCCGTGAGGTTCCAGATTGATAAATTTAAATTTGGATGTTCAAGTGCCTTGCTTGGGTTCTTACAACTAAGATATAATTGAGCTGAAATTTAAACAAATACAGTTTGCATTCCTACTCTGTGTTCTGTGCTAAGCACTCACGAGACTAAGATGTTCCCCTGCCCCCATGGGCTTACAGCTGAGAGGGTCTAACCACACATCTAGTGCTCTTTCTCAGATGAATTCATATGAGTGAGAAAGTGGCAGGCTGTTACTGTCTGCCTTTGCTCTAACCACTTAACAGCTCTGATTTCATCTGAATTCCGGGCTTTAGGAATGTTATCCCACCTATCATGATTTATACCTCTTTTTGAATCATGACCTCAGGTATTCCTGAATAAAGTAAATATAAATGCAGGAAGTTTAAACAGCACAGATACAACCTGTTTTCAAGTTCTAAAATCACAGAAAAGTATTTCAGCTTTCTCTGATACTACTAGTTATAGCCACTACTTGTGAATGTTTGTGCTGGGTATTATGCTCAGCATTTACATTATGTCTAGTCCTTAAACCAATCCTCTAAGTAAAGTGTTAGCATCTCCGTTTTACAAGAATGATAGATATTATTCTCATTAGTTTATTCCCTGGTGCCCCACCCTCTGTCAAAATGTTGGCTGCAAACTACCTATTTTACATAAGAATCAGTATAGTTATACTGTATTAAACAAGAAAAGCAATAAACATTCCTTGAACAATTAATATATGGTCTGATTTATTTTCATAGTGCCCTGGAAAGGATATAATGACTGGGGAGATGCTCATGGTATAATCTGTCTTGATCCAAAAAGTTAGCATTTTTAATAAGAAATTGTGCTCTTTCTAATTTTTTTGGAAGACTTATGGCTATATGTTTATTACCTAGCACTAATTCTGTCTGAAAGTCTTAACTTCTTCTTTTTTAAAGACTATGACAATGAAGAAATCTTAACTTATGAGGAAATGTCACTTTATCATCAGCCAGCAAATAGGAAAAGACCTATCATTTTGATTGGTCCACAGAACTGTGGCCAGAATGAATTGCGTCAGAGGCTCATGAACAAAGAAAAAGACCGCTTTGCATCTGCAGTTCCTCGTAAGTTTGGATGCTTTCCCATTTTCCTATGCTTTTCAGTTCACCACCTTGGAACCTTACTGTGTAGGGAAATGTTTCATCTGTTTTATCAAAACAGTGTTGCCCAGAAAAGAGGAATCTTGTTTTAACCAAACCTTGGAAAATTTCTGTTTTTCCTAAGAATATGGTACTAATTACTTTCTAAACGAATTTTATTTTATGCTTCTTATTGTTCCCTGTTCAATAAGAAGTCAACTTCTGTTTTTTTAAACTGATGCAGAAGATAGAAATTGAGAAATAATCTCTGAACACAGAAGTTCTATTTAAAAATTATATGGTAGCTTATATACTACCTAATCTTATGGAAGTAAACTTCTGGAAAGGTGAGTAGTAGTGTTTTACATGTAAGATGCACTAATTTAAAATGTAAGAAAGTTATAAATGTAACTATTAATAAGATACTGAAAACATATTTTCATTTCTCCATCTAGAAATTAAACCAGTGTTGAACACATGGGCTCTTAACATTTTCTCAATTATTTTGTTTTCTGTATTATAAAATAAAATCTTTTTCTGATTAACAAGATTATGCCTCACCGTTACCCTGATCTATGCCAATTATTTCTACCTAATTGTATTTGCTTAGATACAACCCGCAGTAGGCGAGACCATGAAGTAGCTGGTAGAGATTACCACTTTGTTTCCCGGCAAGCATTCGAGGCAGACATAGCAGCGGGAAAGTTCATTGAGCATGGCGAATTTGAGAAAAATTTGTACGGAACCAGCATAGATTCTGTTCGTCAGGTGATCAACTCTGGGAAAATATGTCTTTTAAGTCTACGTACACAGGTAAATAAATCGCTTTTGATTTAGGGTATTGAACTTGAGGTCATTTTTTGCAAAGTAATTTAGGACAATTGTAGTTTGGTCCATGAACCATAGGACCTAATTAAGTTCTTACACAGCTTTTTCCCACTGCTTCCCTATGAGAAATCAGACAGATTGCTAAATCTCAATTTCCTCAGCAAGTAAAATACATATATACCTACATATATTCACGAACATATTTTCCGAGATGTAAAACACAGTAACTGTAATACTGGTAGTACTTTAAGGATTTTAGAGGTTATAAAAGAGTTTCCCTTTTCCGATTCTTATCTGAGAAAAATTAGAATAGAGGTCTTATTTGTGGCTTTAGTTTATAGTACCATAGTTCAAATATTAGCAAGTATGATAATAGATGCTTAGTTGTATTAAATAATGAAACTTCCACTGGTTTCTATTATTTGGTAGACTAAGTGAAAACTTAAAAATAATTAACAGTTGCTTTGATTTCCATTAAAAAATAAAATAATTTTAGAAATTTGGGATTTTTAAGATTGTGTTTGTTGTGGAAAAGTTTTTCGAGACCAGGAAGCTTCAGCATAAAACATTCCTTAATGTGGCAGAATCTGCTGCCTGGGGCAGCTCAGGGAAACCTAGGCAGTGGTCATTGAACACATGTACAGGAAAGGGAGCTGACTCGAAAACGGCTCTCTTGAAGTAGTAGTTAGGTTCTCTCTGCGTGTGAGCGGACAGAGAGTTTAATCTCTGCCATTTCAGTTGTAAGCATTTAAGAGAAGTATAAATGTATTTACTAAATTCCTCCAGAAATCTTATATTATTTGGTCTAGCAGTTGTACCAAAGAACATAGAGAAATTAAGCATGTTGTCTTAATAATGTTTTTAGATTTAAAAATAGGGGCATGTCCCTGCAATTCCCATTGTGATGGGGCGCTTCAGTTTGTGGACACACTGCCATGCGGTGGCAGAGGTGAGGTGAAAACCACAACCTCCTAATTCAGACTGAATCTGCTTTTCCTGGATGGACTTCTCCAGAATTTTTTTTTTTTTGTATGTGTATGTGAGGTTTTTCTCTCTCTGATTGTGCTTGCATTTAGACCCTGGCACATTATAAGGTGACTGCTCATTTCTAATTCCTCTAAAATGGATTTTTAATGTAGTTATAACTGGAGAGCATTATGCTAAGTGAAATAAGCCATGCAGTGAGGGACAAATACCATATGGTATCATCTTTAACTGGAACATAGTCAACAAAAGAAAAAAGCAAGCAAAATACAACCAGAGACATTGAAATTAAGAACAATCTAACAGTGGCCAGAGGGGAAGGGGGAGGGAAAAGTGTGGGGAAGAGTTTTTAGGAAACACTATAAAGGACACATGGACATAACCAAGGGGCAGGGTGGGGGCAAGGGAGGGAGGTGGGTTTTGCTGGGGTTGGGAGGAGTGGTGGGGGGGAAATGCAGACAACTGTAAATGAACAACAATAAAGTAATTAAAAAAATAAAATAAAAATTAAAAAACAAAACAAAATCTGCTTGTGATCTTATGAGCAGAGTATTTAACATCACATAGTTGTAATCTTTCACTGTCATTCACTTTCATTTCATTACATAAAAAGAGCGAGCCAATATTGTGTGTGTGTGTGTGTGATTTTATAAGTACACAATATATTTTTACAGTGAATGGTGGGATCTTCAAATATTGTGAATGTTTTGTTACAGAGATGTTTGGAAACACTCGTAGGTAATGTTTTAAATGACATTACTATATTCCACTTATATTATTGGGAAATAGTTAAGTGATGACAATTTTTTTAAAGATCCAAAATATCTTTTTTTTTTTTTTCAGTCATTGAAGACTCTCCGGAATTCAGACTTGAAACCATATATTATTTTTATTGCACCCCCTTCACAAGAAAGGCTGCGGGCATTATTGGCGAAAGAGGGCAAGAATCCAAAGGTAGAGTTACTATACTGCTTTACTGTTCCATCGAAAGCAAACATGGAACAGTCACGGCCTAAGAGTCACCATGCTTAAAAACTACATCAGCTGGAGCTTTCACGCTGACGACTCTTGCTGCCTTATCACTTTCCCCCAAACTGCCACGCTTGCCAGTTGCCTCTGCCTGGACAGCAGCAGTTCTCCAAAGAAGGCAGCTTCTGTTGTTCCCTGCACATTCCCTGTCTTGACCCCAAATGTATGGTAGCCTTGGTAGTCCTCACTGTTTCTTTAATATTCTTAACGTGTGTGTGTGTTATTTCCAGCAGAGATCATATGACACCCCTCACGCCCCAAATACAGGGCTCTTTGGATTCTTAGGGATGGCCCACCGTTCTCTGTAGAGATATTTCTGCATGTGCAGGGAGCCAGCATTGCGTGCTTCTGTTTTTCTCTTTTTTCTCATTGAAACTTTATGTTCTATTTGTCTCCTTCCTTTGGTCTTCTCTCTTGATCTGAAATGGAAAACTTTTAAAAATATTTTAGATGCTGGACATGATTGAGGTAGTCCATATTATACTAACCATTATTAATTATTATCCAGTGAGAATATACTGATAATCAGAAAGCATTGGCTTTTTATTTAAATGTGAGAAATGAAAATTCATGTGAATTGCTATGTCAAAGTAACATACTCTTCCCTGGGTTTTGTTGATTTTATAGACATTTCTATTTAAGAGGAATCACTCAGGTCTCATCTCATTTGCTGTGCCTCTAAATCTCTTTAAAAGTCATTCAAAACACAACAGCACACCTTTCCTTTGATTCTTGACTGTTTACCACAGCCACTAACTCTGCTCCTTCCACCTCAGGCTGTGCTTTTTCACTCCAGGTCTACTGACATTTCCTATCCAAACTGTGTGTGTGTGGGGAGGTAGTGCTCTTCAGTGTCTGAGCCTGTGGACATCAGGAGCTTTCACATCCCACGTGTTGTACATAATGTTTAGGCTACGTAGGCTAGCTGGTTACGCTGGTGTTTCACCCCCTTTTTATTTTTTGCAACAAAATAATAAGTTCACAAATAAGTGAAGTCAGAATATCTGTTGTCCTCAGCCCTGGAGATGGTATAAAAGAAATATAAGACATGGTCGCTTGCTGTGCTCTTGAGGAGGATGACAACATATAATAAGGAAACAGGATCAGTACTCTGTGAAGCTTCATGGCCAGCAACCCCTTTGGTGAACAAGAGATACCATGGTTTCCAGGGAAAGGGATGCACCTTAAGCACCAGTGAACTCCATTCTGCTTGTTCAGCCTTATTTTCTGTTTGTGAATACACACACTTTTTAGTTGGGCCATTCTTCTCAAGGATTCAGTACCATGCATGGGGCCGTATATTTTGTTTAGTGGTCTCTGGCAGAGCTCCCATGGAATTTTTTAACCTACTCTGTTTTTAATTATTTATCCCAAATTGAGTGAGGTCTAGAAAGATACTAATTATATATATTTTTAAAGCATGGGCTTAACCATTACTCACATGTTTTAACAGTATGCAGTATGCTTGATGTTCTAACTAGAATTTTCTGATTGTCAAAAATGGACTTCATTGAGGTTACTTTACATAAATAAAATGCATACATTTTAGTTATATAATCATTGAGTTCCAGCAAAATGCATACTTGTGTAAGTAACTACCATGGCAATCAAGATTTAGAGCATTTTCATCACTCCAAAAAACTCTCTCATGCCCCCTCTTTTAAAGTTCAGACCCCTCTTTTCTTCTGTAGGCAACCAGTAATCTGCTTTATGTCATTATAGGTTTGTCTGTTCTGGAAGTTAATGTAAATGGGACCATACAGTGTGTTTACATCTGGCCCTTGATTAGTATGTTTTTAGATTCATCTGTGTTGCATCTAACAGTAGTTTATAGCTTCTTGTTGCTAACCGCTGTACACAAGGCCTGGCCAGAAAGTATCCAGCCATGTAATATGAAAAATAGAGGCATTTATTGAAGAAGATGCATTGTACACAGGACAATGACACCTCAGTCCTCTTCAAAGTAGGTGCCTTGGGACCTTACAGAGCTGTCACCATCAGCTGCCCTGTCATATTTTCCTGAATCTCGTAACGGTCTGAAATCTCTTCCCTTTCAAAGGTGATTTTAGTTTTGGGAAAACCCAGAAGTCCTAGGGCACCAAGATCTGGATTGTAGCAGGGCTGAGTCACCTGGGAGATTTGATATTTCACCAAAAAGCTCTACATGAGACGTGTTGCACGGGTGGGCTTATTGTGACAAAGCTGCCAAACACCAGCTGCCCACAGGTGCGGCCTTCTGAATCATCCCAGTGGTTTCCACGGAGGAATGTTCAAGCTTAGTGCAAAATTTGATGCAGATTCATTGCTCTACTCGCTCAGTCATTTTGAATGTGATGGCCACACAGTGCACATGCTCACTCAATGGCGTCTACTGCCCCCACTGACTAGTACAGTGGAGTCATCATTGTTCACACATGCACATTCCAGTCCACTCTCCTTGGCTGCAGGTTTCATGGATGTTGCGCAAACCTGAGCAAACCATTCTCGTCATATTAACAATGGTTTGACTTTTTCCAGACAGACCTCATTTGCATGTTTCCAACATTTAGCTAGTGTGACCAGAACTGTCCTAAACGTTCCTAGTGTTTTGGTGGGCATAGGTTTTCCTCCTTGAATTGCTGGACCAAATGCTAAGTACATGTTCAACTATAAGAACTGCCAAGCTTTTTGAAAAACAGTTTGCCATATTATGCTCCCACTTTGGTTTCATTTGCTCCACATTTTACCAGCTTTTGCTGATGTTGGTTTGGAACAATTTTTTAGTTCTGATAGGTTTGAAGTGTTACCATTACGTATATCCCTGATGACTGGTGATAGCATCTTTCAACACAGTCATTTAGGTGTGTGCTTTTGTGAAACGTCTCAAATCTTTTTTTTTTCTTTATATCTGAATATGAGTATTTTCTGAAGTCTTTATCCTTTTAATGATTTTTTTGATGATCAGAAATGTTTAATCTCAATGAAGTATACTTTTTCATTTTTCTTATGGTTAAGATTTTTTGTTTTTTAAATCGCATATGGGTATCCGGTATCCCATTGCTCTAGAATCATTTCTTGAAAAAGGCTACCCTTTCTCCCATTGAATTACATGGTCACTTTTGTTAAAAATGACCTAACCAAATACGTTGGGGGGACTACGGGGTGGATTGTGGATTATTTCTAGATTATTCTGTATTTATGCTAATATTGATTGCATTAAATTGATTACTGTGGCTTTATTGTAAGTCTTGAAAAAAGTCATGCAAAGGAATGAAGTGCTGATGCACAGTACAGCATAGACCGTGTAGCGCATGATCCTGTGTCATGGCCTGTCCAGGACAGGCAGTTATACAGAGAACTACGATCAGTGGTTGCCTAGGGCCGTGGGAGGGGCTGGCAGAAAGTGGGGAGTGGCTGCTAAGGTGTAGTTTGGAGGGTGGGGGGAGTGATGAAAGTGTTCTGAAATTGAATTGTGGTTTGATTACACAGCTCTGTGACTACACTAAAACCCATTTAATTGGACATTTTAAATGGGAGAATGGTAAATGAATTCTATACCAAGAAAGCTGTTACCATTAAAAAAATCTCAGCAGGCTTTATTATAGAAATTGAAAGATTTTAAAATTTATATGGAAATTAAAGGAATAACTAAACCCTTTAGAAACAGAACTAAGTTATAGGACTTTTGTCTTTGTTAATTTTCTGTATTTTTTGTCTTTTCTTTTAATTGACTTATTTTTATTCTTTATAATTACTTTGGCATTAATTTGTACTTGTACTTGTCTGAAGGAAACTTAGATGAGTTTTAAATCTTCTAATATGAGGTTACAGATTTCTAAGGGGTTCTTTTGTTGTGTCCTATAGATTTTAGGGTTATAGTTTTCTTGGTACAGAATT
>VMDR010014167.1:0-23924 GCA_007922815.1 Macrotus californicus | reverse complement strand
AGGAAATGTAGAAGCCAAAGAATTTATATATATGACCCATGGACATGAACTAAAGGGGGGGAATGCAGGTGGGAGGGGGTACACAGGGCGGAGGGGAATTAATGGGGGGAAATGGGACAATTGTAATAGCATAATCAATAAAATACATTAAAAAAAATTTATGTTGCAGGATTTTCTTAGAAAAGATGCCTTCAAAAAAAAAAGCCCTAAGATTAGTGAATATGTCTCTAACACTTCAAAAGAGTGTATTGCCCAGCTATTGGGGTGAAGAGTCACAGTCAGGTTTATTTCCTAGGAACCAAGCCAAGACTGCCTTCATAGCTCTAAACCTAGTCGGTTTCTTGGGGTTTAACTCCACAAAGGGCTGGAGGACTAACACCTAAAAAGCTGGAAACAAAGACACACAGAGTTCTAAGTGTGGATTTTATTTCACAAAGAGACAACAATGCCTTCCCACATACAAGTATTTACAAAACCCATCTGATTCACCAATCTAGAGCCTGGGGTCTTTTCCACTTCTCAACATAGTTGGGAATATGGAAACATTAATACCCACATAATTCCGCAAGTTGGAATTTATCCATCAAACGGTACAGATTACCTAAAAGTGCACTTACCTGCACAATTCAGTCTAAGAACCTCAGTGACACAAACCTCATGGCCAAGGTTTCATTAATCTATCTGGTCTCATACCATGCAAACCGGAACAAATATGCTGCTATACTAAACCGAAAATCGGTTCTCATTTTACAATTAAAAAGGTTCTCAACGCTTTAGCAACTATATAGAATATGAAGGTTTATTTCAAAAAGAGTACATTTTTAAAACCAGGATACACAGATGCACTTAATGTAACAGTACCTTCTGCAAAAATAGGTTAAATAATACTCAGAAATGCAAGGAACAATCTTATTCTCTAAAAATCGGACAGCAGACTTTTTAAACTTAGCCAGCCTTCCAAACGAAGGCTGCAAATGCTTGGTGACAAGGAACTCTGCAGCCCGGGGCCACAGCGCGAGCACTGCAAAGGAAACCTCCACCCCAGCTGCGAACTGCTTCTTATACATCCGCACTGCGCTCGGCAAAACGGTTCTGACTCCAGTCCTCTCAAATGTGTCTTGGTGCTATAAGGAAAAAAGGTGAATGATACACAAAACTATTAGAAGTTACAACAGAACTATTTAAACATCTTCTCCAAAATTGAGAAAAGCAATCATGTTAAATTTTAAAAAAGGAGAAATAAAGAAAAGTCTCAAGCAAGTCAGAGGTCCTCTTCGTGAGTAGTCAAGTTTACTGGAGATTTCAATAAATTATCCTGAAACCACGGCAGAGAGCTAATTTTCAGAATCGTCGTGGAGGTCCACCTTTAAATGGCTTAAATCCGGAGCCACTTCCTCTTGGTATGGAATTGCCACCGATTTGTACAATTCTATTAATTGGGGAGGCATTACTGAAAAAGGTGTAAAAGAAAAAAAGTCAGAGAACAAAAGAACAAATAACTACAGTTAGTAACTATAAACTGCTTATGATTTACCAGGCACTATTCTTTGTACTTTACTCATACCGAGGAATTTACTGTTCTCAACAGTCTCACTTGACTTATGAAGGAACTGAGATGCGGAGGCGCAAGACCACAGAGCTAATAATAAATGGTGGCGGAAGAATTTGAACTTGAGCAGTTGAACTTGCCTCAGAGTAGGCCATGTATGGTATGCACATGAATGGACAGGAACAGTGGTTCTCAAAGTGTGGTCCCCATCAACTGGGAAGTTGAACCTCTGACCTAGAGAACGTCATTCAAGAAATGTTTCTGGAGTTTTTTATATGCATAATGCAACACAGTAGGTAATAATGAATGACACATGAAAAAGATCCACCGAAAAGCCCTCCAACAATTTTGGGAGATAAAAACCCACAGGGAAATGGTGTGAGTGGAATAAAACCAGTTTATGGAAAGGTTTGAATGCCAGGTTGAGGAATCTGGATTAGTTCCTGTGACCCAGAAAAGCTGCTTGTGTTTTTGGAGTAAGTAAATGGTATAATACAACAGCAGCAATTGTTAAATTTAGAAATAGTGTGAATAATGGAGAAGAAAAAAGATTAATTTGGGAAGATCAAACAGAAGCTGGAATGAGGAAGAAAGCAGAGCTATTATAATATTAAAAAAAAAACAACGGAACCGCACTTATAAATTCATCCTCGGAGTGAAGAAAAGATACAGATGAGGCCCTTGGCTTTGCAGTCCGGGGGAATGAGATGCGACGTGGCCCTGCCAAATGAAAAGATGCTGGAGGCAATAACTGGGGTGTGAAGGTTTGAGATGGGAGGAATGAGTTTGCCTGTGACCTTGAATTTATGAAGACAGCAGGGCTTTCACATGCAGATCACAATACAGAGCTCCATTTGAAGGAGCTGACAAAAGAAGTCAAAAAGGTAGAAAGAAAATTATGATGCATTAGGAGCACAGGAGTGTTTCAAAAGAGGTAAAAGCAAGGGTGGGAAATAGTGCTTATCCACCGAGGAGCCTGAGAACTAAAATAAAGGAATCTGTATTTATCAGGAAACAAAGGCACTGGTGACCTACAAAAACCAAAGGCAGAATGAGTGATGAGGCTGTACAGGCACAAGTATAAACAAACACTTACATTTGATGGCAGATGCAACCAGTGGAAGAGTTAGGTGAGTTACTAAGCCAAGTCCATATTTCCTCTAAGACGGGGCCGTGGGAAAGGAAGAAGGGCATGCCACAGAGGGAAGAAAGGCATGCCAAAGGCCTGCCTGCACAGGCCCGCAGTGGGTGTTGGTGCAAAAGGAAAATGGAGCCCGCCTCTTAGCATATGAACGGGCCTTGGGTTAAATGTCTAGAAGTTCTGCAGGAGTTACAATATTTGAAAAGGGAGGAAGCAAAACATACTTTCAGTTTTCTTCTTCCTTTCTAGGAATTTTAAGAATGGTAGGTAGTAAACAAAAAGATGGTTCCAACTTGAACTCAATGCTCATGATCTACCGGATTCTGATATACCTACACACATACCTATATCTAGATTGATATGCCAGGATGCCAATCAATTAACTTATACTGGCGAATATAAACTGGCAAAAATCAACACCGGCCGCCCTGCACAAAATCTACTGGAGATGTGGAGTTAATATGGGGAAATTTGGGGCAGATGTAGGGCTGTCACTATCCGATCTCTCAGAAGCTGCAGTGACCTTTAAGGAAAGAAGAAGGGTTTGGTTGTACACTGGCAGGAAATTCGTAACGAGGTAGCTACTTACCTTGCATGTTGGCTTATCATGCTTGCCCCTGACCGGCCATCACCCATGCGCCTTGTGTCATGATAGCCAGGCCCTTGAGAAGGGGGACCGTGCCACTCTTTCCTTGGTCCACTGGCATCCCGTCCATGGCGTTCAACCACGTGTCGCTCCTCAGGATAGTGCTAGTGAAGAGAATATTAACAGAGAAGTCACGACACCTTAGCCGCACACCAATTTACTTACGTTAGTGTGCTTTTAATGCAGAAACAAATTAGTAAGATGTCTGGGAAGATAAAAGACTTAATAATACAACAGCACATATAAAGGGTTTCCATCCACTTTGCATTGAGAAGCTACTCCAGGTAAGATATGGGGGAAACGGTACAGCACTGTAATTGCTACTTCTGTACCTTCTAGCACCCATGTGCTTTTTGACCCTTGAGTATTTCTGGATCTCTATATAATGCCTGGATCTATGTATTTACACGTAAGAAGGTGTAGTGAGACCTCTTAACCTTAAGACAAATTAAGATATAAGATCAACACGCGAACACATGAAACAGGAGCTGCTGTCTTATCTTAGAGAGTACTAGTTGGTGCTATGGCTCGGACAAGGTCTTCCAACCATGACAATGAAAAACAGCGAACTGAACATAAAGAAACAAAGGCCTTAGAACGAAGGCTCCGAGGAAGGACGAGTCATAGTGATGATACTTAGCCTACAAAAACATGAAGCTAAAGGTACCTTAGCGAGATAACACCTTCCCTAAAAGAACTTCTGAATGCAGAGGGCTTCTCCATGAGACTGCCCTAAGTTTTACTCTAAACAAAGCAAAATATACCATTATATACCCAGGTTTAAAGTTCTATTTAGTGTAAACACCTCAATGAAGTGATCTACTGAATGTTTCTACTTATTAGAAACACTATAGCTTATAATGCCATCAGGCCCAAATCTGCTTCATAATTGCTCTAGATGAACTGGGAAGTATATAGTGCTATTAGCTAAAATGCCAAGGGATTAAAATTTTTTCTGGTAAAAAAGAAAGGTCCTGAAAGAAACTAGTATTTCTTTTTAAATATAAAACAGCATCAGAGTATAATGCAGGTTGAAGATGGATACACATACACTTCAGGATTTTTTTTTCTGTATAACTTGAGATGATATTCTGTATGTATTACTTCAACCCATATATCAGTATATCATCACTAGAATGCTTTTAAATTAGTCAAAAGTTTTTGCTCAATATAGTTGCTGGAGAGATGAAGACACTTTCTTCTGTCCAGGTTCATTAACTCAAAAACATTCAAGTCAACAAAGTAAAACAAGAATCAAAAGCAATTTAAAACTATAAAATTTTTTTTGCAGTTCTACAGTTAAAGCTACTTAATGGCTGACTTCCAGTCAATATGGAGGCATAGGTAAACACGGCTGGTCTCCTCGCACAACTACAACTGAACAATAGAACAACTGTCATTCAGAACCATCAGAAATAGAGTCGAACGAAAGTCTGACAACTTCAGAATTTAAAAAAACCACATCCATCCATAGGTAAGAGGGGAGACATAGGATGATCTAGTCACACATCCATGTGTGCTAGACAAAAATTCGGGAGGGATATCTCGGGAGTGTACAGTCCCAGCCCCACACCAGGCCCCCCAGCCTAGAGTTCCAGTGCCAGGAAGAGAAGTCACATAACCTGTGGCTGCAAAAACCAGCAGGGACTGAGTTGGTGGAATAAACTTCTACAGTCCCAAGCAGTTCCTCTTAAAGAACCCACACACAGACTCAAGTACTCACATTCACTTCCTCTGACTTCCAGTCCAGGACAGCAGCTGAAAAGGCACCAGTGGCATACATGAAAGAACTGAATTGTCCAGCATCAAGGTAAGAGCTGCAAGGACAGCTTTCTCCCGAACAGAAAGGCAAGCAGAGGCCATTGTCCCTTATCTGAACCTTCCACCTACAGAGCCACTGAGCCAGCAGGTGGGTGCCATATCTGAGACTCATCAACCTGGCTAGAACTGGAGAACCCCCGAGACAGTCACACCCAACTTATGGGCCCACCCAAGGCTGTCAACAGTGGCTCTTCAATATAATGGCTGGTCTTGGCTCATGCTGCACAACTTCCTAAATCCTCTCAAACAAGCAACAGCCGGCCTCAGAGAGCTCCTTGCCCCCATGTCTCTTGCTAATAGGCCCGAGGCATGGCACAAGCAGCAGCCATCTCACACTGCTTTACAGCTCAGGCAGGGTGGCCCTGGGGCAAAACACAGGTCAGAGCTGACCTTGGCCTGCACCACCCAGGAAATCCCAGAGCCTGTGTACCCAGGGGGCAGCTACGGATCACGCTGGAGCACCGCCACACTGCCCCTGCAATCTCCAGGCAGGGCAAGGGTTGGTGGTCAGTTGATGCAGCTGACTAACCTGGGTAAATCCCTCCCACTGACCTGCCAACAGTAATCAAGGCTCAATTACAAGAGAATGGTGTATTCAGCCCACATGAAGGATATAACTAGAGTACCCAGTTTGGGTGAGAGGGGAGGCTGTGCCACTGGACCCCAGGACACCTACTACATTACATTAGGCCATGCCACAAAGAAAGGGAGTCATAGCAGCTCTACCTAATACATAGAAACAAACACAGGGAGGCTGCCAAAATAAGGAGTCAATGAAATATGGCCCAGCCATGGTTAATGTGGCTCAGTGGACTGAGTGCTGGACTGCAAACCAAAGGGCTGCTGGTTCAATTCCTAGTCAGGGCACATGCCTGAATTATGGCAGGTCCCCAGTAAGGGGCATGCAAGAGGCAA
Source organism: Macrotus californicus (assembly GCA_007922815.1). Lineage (NCBI taxonomy): Eukaryota > Metazoa > Chordata > Mammalia > Chiroptera > Phyllostomidae > Macrotus > Macrotus californicus. The sequence goes on along the minus strand of VMDR010014167.1, from coordinate 17,852 downwards.
CCACACATTGATGTTTCTCTCCCTCTCTTTCTCCCTCCCTTACCCTCTCTCAAAATTAATAAATAAAAATGTTTAAAAAAAAAAAACAAAAGAAACATGGCCCAAATAAAAGAACAGATCAAAATTATGGGTGACAGGGGAGGCTCTGCCACTGGACCCTACAGGACACTAACACATTATTTGACTACCCTACCAAATCAGGGAATCATAGCAGCTCTACCTAATACACAGAACCAAACACAGGGAGGCTGCCAAAATGAGGAGACAAAGAAACATGGCCTAAATGAAAGAAAGATCAAAACTCCAAAAAAGAGCTAAATGAAATGTAGACAAGCAATCTATCAGATGCAGAGTTCAAAACATTGGTTCTAAGGAAGCTCAAGGAACTTAGTGAGGACCTCAACAGCATAAAAAGATCCAGTCAGAAATGAAGGATATACTAATTGAAATAACAATTTACAGGGAATCAACCGTAGAGTGGATGAAGTCGAGAATGAAATCAATGATTTGGAACATAAGGAACCAAAAAACAACCAGTAAGAACAAGAAAAAAAAAGAATCCAAAGAAATGAGGATAGTATAAACAGTCTCTGGGGCAACTTTAGGAGGTCCAACATTTGCCTCATAGGGGTAAGGGAAAGAGAAGAGAAAGAGCAAAAATTGGAACTCTATCTGAAAAAATAATGAAAGAAAACTTCCCTAATTTGGTGAAGGAAGTAAACATACAAATCCAGGGACCACAGAGAGTCCCAATTATGATGAATGCGTAGGGGCCCACTCCAAGACATATCATGATTAAAAGGCCAAAGGATAAAGAGAGACTCTTAAAAGCAAGAGAAAAGAAGTTAATTACCTGAAGGTTGCCAAATGGGAGGGGGGAGGGGGAGAATGGGTGAAGAGGTGGGAGGATTAAGTACAAATAGGTAGAGTACAGAATAGCCATGGGGATGTAAAGTACAGTATAGGAAATAGAGTAGTCAAAGAACTTATACGCATGACCATGGACATGAACAATGGTGGGGGTATTGCCTGAGGGAGAGGGGGGTGCGGGGTGGTGGGAGGCAAAGGGGGAAAAATCTAGACTACTATAAAACCAAAGTCCTCAGGAAGGCTCATCTACCAAATGTAATAATTCTCAAATTTCCACAGGAAGTTTAATTAAAAAAATTAACAAGAATTTCAGGACTAGTATCCTACTTCTTTGGACTACTGAAGTTCCACTACTGACAGTAAAATATGAAAAGTATTAACATCTTTTACAGTTTCCCAATCATTCTAATAGACTAATGTATCTCACGACAAAATGGTAAGTCCCCTAAATTTCAAGGGTTGAGAATAAACATTAAGCCCCACCAGGTAGCTCAGTTGGTTATAGCACCATCCCAATATGGCAAGGTTGTGGGTTCAATCCCCAAGCAGGGCACATACAAGAAACAACCAATGAATGCATAAATACGTGGAACCAATTGGTGTTTTTCTCTTCCCTCCCTTCTTTTCTCTCCAAAAACAGTTTTATAAAAAGAGAGAGAATAAAACTCCATATGCATTTACCTGCGCCCCACTTCCTCGGTCTGTGATGACTCTGTCTCCATCTCTGTTCCCGTAGCCCGAAGCACTACTGCGACTCCCATGGGGAGCCCCTCTTACACTGTGTCCCGACACTTCTCTCCCAGATCGTTCTGGCCTTTCAACCCTGTTAAACAAAATCCCAAAACATATATGATCAAAATTCTGTTTTAACTTTTTAAAAACCCAAATGCATTGTATACCACCAACCAGGCATTAGAAACTCCACAAATACCTTGTTTCCCGTTTGTCACTGGACATGCCTCCTTCACCTTTCCAGGTGGATGTTCTAGATGGATTGGGCCCTGCTTCCCGAGGATGTCTGGGGTGAGTAATATCGGGCCTATCGTGAATGATCACGGTTCTCCTCTCATCTCGTTCCCCTCGTACTTCAAGCCTGTCTGCTTCTCCAAGTTCATTTCTTGTTGGTGGAGGCTCATTTCTTCTGGAATCACTGAAATTTTTGGGATACCTTTCAAAACCTGGATCTTCTCTTCGTGCAGTCGGACGTGTTTTTTTCCCTTCACTTTGACCAACAAAGCGTTCTCGCCTATTAGTTATCCAAAACAAAGAACATAGGTTCTGATAAGAACTTACGTGACCTTATTCTTCTTAACTTCATTTGCATAACCTACAGTAATTACACCTCCTGTAAAAAATTACCTTAAGGCAAAGCCACCAAAAAATCCACAATTACAGTAAGTCATATTCTTTTAAAATGAGGTAAATGCGTGACATGAAGGCTGGTTTTTTTTAGCATCCAGGAGGGATTCCATCAAACACTCAGAGCACTACCAACGTGGAGAGATCTCACTGTTCTTAACAGCTGAGGCACCGAAGCTATCAGCGTTCCCCTTGCGTGTGAAAGGCTGAGAGATAAAGCCAACCTACTCAACCTTGTTCTGGTGGCCTATTAAACTAATTTTGAATACTAAATCATATTTCTATTAACAAAAACTAAACATGCGCCCTGGCCAGGTGGCTCAGTTAGTTGGACCATCGTCCCATGTACCAAAAGGTTGTGGGTTAGATTCCTGGTCAAGACACATACAGGAGGCAACTGATCAATGTTTCTCTCTCTTTCCTCTTCCTCTCTCTCTCAAATCAATAAACATATCCTCAGGTGAGGACTTAAAAAAAAACATGCAAAAAAGAAAAGAAGAACAGATGAAACTGCTGTGCTGTATGCCAGGAGCTGGAGTGCTTTGTCAAGATCATCTGGGCCCACGAGAGCCTGGGAGCTATCTGGGAGCCATCTGTCTGTGGTGAGACCAGAAGGCAGTAACTCCAACAAGAAAAAATGTTCTGTGCGCCAGTATCCCCAAAAGGAGACTTCACCCCAACAACTGGTATAGGAAAATGAATCCACTGTCTTTTCCTAAAACCTTTTTATGTTTTCTCAATGAGTGCTAAATACTGTTACTCAGCTTTGAATGCCATCATTAGAGGAAAGAAAACTGATTGAAGAAATAATTTTTTAATATATTTGCATCAAGGGTAGAAAAAAAAAAATCTAGGATATTCACTCATATACTAGGAAGTCATCGTATAAACCGATAGTGATGTTAGATGGGAAGTTTGATCATGTTATCTAAGATACAAACTTATTCTTTGTTTAAATCGGGGTTATTATATGTTAATTCTTGTTGATTCCTTGTTTTTCTTCGTATTACAACCCTCTTTAGCTATCCCTGTAAATTCTGAGTTATAAGCACGCATGAGAAATTCAAAACACTGAGAGAAGTGGCTAATATTCATAGGCACATCTGGATAGTTCACAGAATCCGTGAATAAAATGTAGGTGTTTTCTAAAGTAAAGGAAAACAAACATTTGCAATGGGATGATCACTTTTCCTTGGAGTAACTCCTAAGCAAATCAGATGACTCATCATTTGGAGGGAAGTCTTCTCCACTCCCCGAGAGCAGCAAAAGGATCAACTATTACATTTTTTAAGCCTAGAGCTTCTTTATTAGAAAAAAAAAAAGAGAAGAGTTGGTCTAAAATTACTGTAAGAAGCAAGCACGGACATAGGTTGGCCAGTTGAATTGTCCACTGGCGTAAATCTTGACTATGGACAAGTTAGCTGTGGTTGACCTCGTGCGGCCGCAAATTGTCTTCTTACACGAAAAAGACAAGAACGTGTAGGACGTGTAGGTTCTGAGATAGGCAGTTCAGTCTTTGAGGTTTCTTGAAGTACAGAAAGTCATCACCTAAACACTTATCTAATCATCCCAGAGTGGTGGGTGGCGTTTAACTCTTTAGGTCCACAGAGTAAATATTTCAGTGATTCGTGTTTAATGGTCATTTCTGAGGACCTTTCTTCACACGAGAGAAGAGAGAAGGGAAAGAGTTAACTAACCCCTGTGGATGTGAGTGTGGGACCTGTTGGCCGACAGAAGTGTCACCCCTGGAATACGGGTTCAGCATGTTTGCACCTGGTACTGTGTTAGCTTCTGAACTTGGGGCTTAGAGCTGTTTCATATTTCAAACTAGTTCAACTTCGCAGTTCTAGTTATTCAAACCAATTTTTACAGCCTCCTGAGTGGGTTGTCTGGAGTCTTGAACTGTAATATTTTGAGATGTTTTCATACCAAAAGGTACCAGAAAAGTGTACAAAGTGAAGGCAATTTACCGAAAAAAAAAAAACAAAACAAAATACACAGCTTATTTCATTTGGAAAAAAAATATTGGGTAGTAGATACACAATGCAATATACAGATCATGTATCACAGAAATGTACATTTGAAATCTGAATGATTTTATTAATCAATGTCATCCAATTAAAAAAAATACCACTTGCTTTGAACTCTCAGCTCTGACCTGTACTTCATGAAGATTTTAACAGAGAACCAAACTTATCAGTAGCGAGACTCATACACTAAATATATCCACTTCCAACATAATCTACTTACCTTTCAAAAGATGAAGACTGTACTGTTGAACCCTCAGGAAACCTGCCCCTCTCTCGGTGGTCAAAGTCATTAAATCTGTTCTGTTGGCGGGAATAATCAGATCCATGGCTGAATCGTGCATCTGTATCTAGAGACAACTTTTTACTCTCGCTCCAGTAAGGATCATCTCGCCTTGAAGAGAAATATTTGCTCATTTATATAAACTAGTTTTACAACAACCAAACACTTACGCGGAGCCACACATACTACATGCTAGGAGCTGTGGAGACAGAGGGCAGTAACTCAAACACAAAACATGAATGAGCTAGCACCAGCTTACTAAATTATGTCAAGTGACATAGCGTTAGAGGGATTTCACAGGACAGAAAGTAGTTGAAAATGGTCTGTTTTAAAATTATTAGATGAAAAGGACAAGTAAGATAAAATACTCAATATACAACTTAAAAGTAAAATCCTAAACAGCAGAATACAACCTCTTCCATTCTACTTCACTTTGGAAAGGTTAGAGAGGAGTCTCACGCATAAGTCATTCATTATACCTACTTCTCAGGACAATCAACTAAATCTCACAGAATTTACATTAAGAAAATTAAATGACTATATTTTTGAAATCCAATGCGAATCATGAACACACACAACAGAATCCATATTTTATTTAGTCTTCCCAATGTATGACTTCCCTTTCGGTACTATCTGCACTGCCCTGTGAGAATTCTGAAAATGGGATTTTGAGAACCATTTGGGAAATGAATTTTGAGAACCATCACTGAAGCTACTGTGACCATTATTTCTAGTCATAATGGAAAACATCTGGCACTAGAAAGGAAAAGGAAGAGCAGATCTTCCTACTTGACAACACTCTAGGTCAAGTCCATTACTATAATCACTCCCATCCCTGTCAATCATCTCTTATTCCAGTGATGACTACCTGTACTTGCTAGTCCTCTAGTTAATTTTGGCTTGAAAGGAGTAAGATAGCAAGCATAAATGAAAGAGTAGCAAGCAAGCAACTACCTATGATCTACATCACGTGGGCGTTTCAAAGAATTCCTTTTTTCTTGTTCATAGCGAAGCTGCTGCTGTTGCCTTCTTAGCTCCTCTCGTTCTCTAGCGATACGTTCAGCTTCCTTACGTCGCTCCTTCAGACAACAGAGAAGGAAGAACCGACCAATGCAAAATGAAAACATAAGGTAAGTATATATGCAACCTCGTTTTAAACCTGTCATTAAGAAATCATCATGGGCAAGCATCGGGCAAAACATTTGGGACAAATATATAAACAAATATGACTCCAAGAATCAGTAATCTAGGCTATGGCTATTGTTCTTCAACATTATAAATAAGAGATTGGGGGGGGGGGTCAAAGCTGACAAGTAATTGGAAGGTCAAATTTAGTTTAATCATTTGACTGAAACAAAAGCACCTACAGGGAATTAGAAATAGAGTTCTTAATATGTATGGACACTAAGTGCCTTAAAACCCTGAATGCAAGTCTGCAGAGAGAGGCATTATTTCCTTCCAGCCTTGGGAGATCATTCCCACTGTAATACGTAAGGAAACAGTTGTTATTTTCTAAGGTTGGGACAGTGACAGAGCCTGGATTACAACTACTCTGGACTCACAGTCCTATGCTCAAAGACTATTCGGCTGCCATGTTATTGCAGAGCTTGAGTTACTATCAAGTGGCTAGAACAAAGTCACTACTAAATGTATTTTATTAATGAGTACCTAATTCATTGCTATCTTTCAGGGACACAATAAATGCTCTCAGCTGAACTCATTTCACAGAAGCTTTACCAAAGTAAAGCAAATTTCAGGGCAAAAATCACAGGGTTTGGAAAAGGTCAGTTATTTAAGATGAAAAGATTTTCTGACTGCACCTGTTCAATACGAATGCGTTCCCTTTCCAAGCGTTCGCGTTCCATTCTCTCTCTCTCTAGTTTTTGCCTTTCAATTTCTAGGCGCTCTCTCTCTCTCTGTAAGCGTTCCCGTTCTTCCCGTTCACGAATTATCCTAATGCGTTCTCGCTCTCGACGCTCTCTTTCTGCAATCTCTCTTCGTCTAACAAAAATCAGTATTTAGAAATGCTTAAATTATGCTAGCACTGCGTGAAAGAGAATAGCTTTTGAATTTTTTCTTGAGATTGGCAATTTTAAACTTCAACTCAATCTAAGTAGTTTTAATATAATTGGAAAGAAAATTCAAGTAAAACTTTAAACAGACCCCAACACTGTCACTTATTTAAGACTGTCAACTGAGCAGCGGAATTTTATAGAGTAGTTGCCTATCAGATGATTCCTGTTTAAATAAAAATCCCACTATAATAGCCCAATAATCAACTGACATTTTAAAAAAGAGATATTCTACATATACAAATTTACAAAACTACAACTTCTATTGTTTTTGATAGAAAAATTTCCAGTATCTAGTATATAATCTATCTCCTTCAACAAGGCATACCTTATTTTGATGCCTTGGGATCATACTTTATTGACATGAATTACATAGCAAATGCTATATATAATAAAGTGGTGGCCCTTAAGGGCTTTCTCGGAGTATTCATTGGCCTGTAGTAGATGGCTCCGGGCCGTATGCATTACTGAGTCAGGGGTAGTTCAAATGTCTGCTGAACTGAATTCACTTATTGCATTAGACTTTCAACAGTTTTAGTCATTTCCTCACTTTAAGGAACTCCGTGGACTTTGTCTCTCAATGTCTTCTTCAGCAACCTAGTGGTTGTCAGGGGGTCAGTACACCCCCGTGGAAAAGCGAGGGGCATTTTTAGCTACTACATTTACTGAATGACATAGGCCAGCACAACAAAAAAACTGTCCAACATTCCTAATTTCTTTCAAATGACATAATGGACATGTATGTCATTAAAATAAAACAAAATCACCTTTCAAAAATCTGAGCCTAGAGCGTAATTCCTTTTTAATAAATGCTAGATTGGCTTGTTTGCTTTGGCGAAGTTTTATACACACTACAATTTCCAGGAATGCAACTCCCTGCAAAAAAAGGGAAAATTATACTTCCTTGAGAACTTCATCAGAAGTTGTTCAACACTCCAGAAATCGTGTCATAACGTCAATATGACTCCTGGTCTTTGACTCACCAATACGACACACCATTACCAGTCTGTACTTGTAGCTGTCACATTCTCATTGAATCTAGAGGGGAGCAAACATCTGCCTACTTCATTAGTCTTCTGAGAGTCAAGCCTAACATTCACATCTGGAATATATTGCCATCGAAACATGAATTACTGTCATTACAAATTACTTTTATTTCTCCTTCTGTTAGCATTAAGGCAGAATACTGGTTTTTGGAATTTATATGTACAGGTAGGTAGGTACATTATATATCAACTTTATTTCAGAATGGTAAACAGGGTACCACGACTTTTTTTAACATATAAAAAGTCTGTGGGGCTGACAGTTTTGAGAATTGCTGCTCTAGTAGCTACTACTCTCAATCTTCTCAACCTGTCACCTCATTAGGGAACTCGGCATACTGGGACTTCACCAAAAAAAAGGGAAAGTGGGTTCTGAGTAATTAATGCAAGGATTATTTCCTTTTAGTACAGTGTGTGGCCATCACAGTATTATTTTAATTAATACAAGTATCTCTGGCAGCTCCTAACACTCTTGTGAATGAATAGATCAAATTCTCTAAGTTACCTCTCAGTTAGAAAGGTTAATATTTGGAGACTTATATTATAAAACACTTCCACAAGAATATTTTAAGCGGCATCCAAAAACTGACACACAAAAGCAAACTGTCACTCATGGTGAAGAGCTAACTAAGATGCTGCCACTAAAAATACTAGTTTTGTGTTTTTTCCTCAGTCTCTTTTAGAGAGAATTCTGGTTTGAGATAGAGCTTGAACAAAATAAGGTTTACAGGGCAAATCTTCCTTCACTTGGGCTCTAATTCAAAATACAATAAATCTTTGCCTAAAATGTCAATATTCTATTTGAACACTATAGCTTACATTGAGACTATATTATCTCAAAAATCAATTTTTCCTTTTAAGGTCGTATGTTTTATGGCAGCAACTTTGGAGAGGAAAGAGCATTGGACTTGGAGTCAGAAGACTTGGGTCTGAGTCCCGACTCTGCCACTCATGAGCCATGTCGCACTGGAAGTCATTCAGCCTCTCTGGGCCTCCGTTTTCTTCAGTTATGTAACGGGCGCAACTAACCTTATAGGGCTGTTGAGATAGAGGTGACAGATGGAAAGGTACTTTGTAAACTGTAAAATACCATGCAAACTTGAGAAATAATTAGGATTTACTTTACTTCTTAAAAGTGGAAAATAGCTTTCTGTGGGAATACAATTTCCAACAGTACTAAATATAAATATGTACCTATAGTTACAGACAGGTATAAAATAGACTGTTTCTACCTTCGAAGCTCCATTGCATGTCGCAATCTTTCAAAACGAACTAAATGTTCTCTCAGTCTTTGTTCCTTCATCTTTTCAAAAGGCAAGATGTCTTTCCTTCTGTAGTCTTTGTCCCTTTTTTTATCTAGGCTAGCTCTCTCCTTTTCCTTGCTTCTTCCGTGAATCTATAGAAAAAAAATTATAATAGGACTAGATGTTAAAATAATTTGGGGTTTTGATTTTCACATTCAGCACGTCATTTAAAAAGCTTAAATGAGTAATGATATTCCCTTTTTCTTGAGATTTTGTAGCATGCAATTATTACAGAGGTAATTACAGAGGAAGGATACAGAGATACTGAATTATCTTTTCTTGAAAACAGGTGGAATTGTATACAATATCCTTTTCAGAGACTTACTTTCTCATATCTTCCTCTTCTCGATGGCCTACAATGATCCCCTTTAGTTTGGTCTAGTATTACCATATGTCCAGGACTCTTTGAGCCTAAGAGAAAAAAAAAAATTAGATAAGCAAATGTCAAAAAAAATCCATTTAGAAAATATAATGTGAAAATGCTGAATTCTTAAGACAATCAGATAGTCACAAACCAATACACACAATTTTTTAAAAACCGACGTGTGAGAACATAAATGCAAAGTTTCTAGAAATAGCTCAATCTGCTACTGCAAATATTTTCAGTGATAAGAAAAGATCCCAACTCAACTACACAGCTACAAATCAATGATCGTTCTCAGTCAGCTCAGATTTAATTGTAAAGAGGCTCAGTGGGATGGGCACATTTGTTTTCTAAGAGTAGAAAAGCAGACAATTAGTCCCATTAGCCATCCTTTTCTAAAACAGTAACACCTAACGATGAAGCCTAAACATCTATCTGGTTTGCAGTTTCCAGTTTTCCCTTCCACTGTAAAAATTAAGTTGTAGAATATATTAGAAAGAGATTGAGAAGAGGGACACATAGCATACTTATTCGTTTCTTTTCTTCACTTTTTTTAATCAATTCTGAAGTCGGCCCACTCGATCCATTATCATTCTTCTCATCTTTACCTTCTATTTTCTTAGTATCCTTGCTCTCTTTTCTTTCAGATTTCTCAGATGACCTTTTCTCTTCTTTTTTGACAGAGGCTTGTATCCTGACCATCCCACCCCACACAGAAAAACAACAGAATGAGAACGACTTCATCAATGTACCAAAAAAGTCCATGTACTTATCAAAAAAATAAATCCTTACTTGCTACTTCTATCACTCATATTTTTTTTGTCCCCAGAACTTCTTGAGCTGCTCTTTTCATCATTTTCTTTCTTTAATTCTTTCTTAGAAGGGTCACCTTTAACCTGAAGGGTTCAAACAGAAAAAAAAACTTTATGTTTCAAAGTTACATTTTATGTTTATAAAAAGTATGTTGATGGTAGAAAAACATCAAAGTAAAAAGATAAGAATGAATGCCTACAAATAGAAATCATTCCTAATTCTACTCCCTACCAGTGTAACATCTTTAGATTGAGAATTACCAGTCCTCAAAGAAACCTCCCTTTCATAAATGGTCACGCCAGCTTACTTTTTCAACAGAAATCAGTTGTCCATGCAGCTCAGTGCGATGCAGATGCGCAATACATCTGGACACCTCCGTGCTAGAAGACATAGTTACTATGCCGTAGCACTTGGCCCCAGGACTTCGAGCATTTGTAACTACTTTCGCACTTAGAACCTGTAAAACACATTATACTTTTGAAAGTTTTACAACTTCACAAGTACACACACTTCTAAACAGATGAAACTGCAGAACCGGGACTATTCAAGTTAAAGAATCTATTCAGGATACATAAATTCATGATAAAGGATAAATTTAGCATATATACTTCATATTGTTATGATCACCATCTACCTTGCCTATAAATACATAGTAAATATTCAAAGGAACAATTTAAAGCATCAAAAAGCAATTTAACCTACTTTTAATTTTTCTTTCTTTCAAATGCGCAAAACCCAACCAGTCACATCACTGAGGTAGTGGTGCACTTAACAGAAGTGAACAGTGTTTTCAGTTAGAGCTGGGCCAGAGCTCCGTTATAGCCACCTCCCCTCCAGAGTCTCTTACAGGGAGGAAAAAAGGGTAAGTGTCTGGAAAGTTTCTAAGTGAGTTCTAACACTATTCTATGAGTTTATAAGAAGCTTTCAAAAATAATCAGCCACATGTAAAAAAGCAGTCTTAAAAATATATTCTAAGCCTTGGCTGGTGTGGCTCAGTGGCTAGAGTGCTGGTCTGCGAATCAAAAGGTTGCTGGTTTGATTCCCAGTCAGGGCACATGCCTGGGATGCGGGCCAGGTCACCAGTAGGGGGCGAGTGAGAGTCAACCACACATTGATGTTTCTCTCCCTATCTTTCTCCCTGTTTTCCACTGCCTAAAAATAAATAAATAAAATCTTTAAAAAAATAATTTAACAAATACATCCTAAAAATCATACTTTAAAAAGGCACACTTTCCATTTGTCCGTGTATGCCAATATAAAAGTAACAAATAATTTCATTTCTATTAAAATGAATAGTTAGGAGGTACAAGGCAGAGATGGGTGAATGAGAAAAAAGGTGAAAGAGAACTACCTAGTGCAGAACGAAGAGGAACACAGACATAATTCCAGAAAGAGGTAAACGAGATTTAGTAGGGTATATGGTGTAGGTGGCCAGGAAGTCAGCTTTTTTATCTTCAACTCTGTGAAAGGCCAACTTGCCCCAAGAGCAATTTTATCAAGTGTGTGGTATCCTTATGTAGTTTTAGTCCTCGAAAATGTCGACATTACATAATGTTTTTTTTATCTCTAATAATAAAATACTGAAAATAAAACAAAAAGTATACCATGGCTGATCATGGGATAATTCTCAGTGTTCTGTATCTGATACCTATAAGAACTTTTGAATTAAATTAGAAAACAAACAAACAAAACCCCATCAACTCCTAAAATTCACAACAGATTTTTATAACATTCATAAATGGCTATTTACCAATACTGCTTTAATAAATACTGGAAAGCCTGCCATCTGCACACAGAGTAGATAAGATCCCTGTTATCAAAGAGCTTCCACTGGAGTAGGCTAACATATGATGCACTTTTAAATATAAGGTAGAAAGTAGTGAGTGCCCTAAGGGTTACAGATTCATTGTAATTCTATTTAACAACTATTAATTAAATATTCAACTCATTATTGACTATTTTCCTCTTCCGTTAGTTCTCTCTTATATGTCAGAGAAACTTTTCCAAATAAACCAACCACAGTAAAGCCTCTCCTTTCACTCCCTTAGCACCCTGTGGTCTTTTGTCATAGCATATATTACTCCTGATTAAGTATGTTTTTACCAGTTTTACATTTTTCTCCAGAACTGCACTGGAATCTATGATAATAGGGACCACGTCATTTTTGTTTTGTCCAATTCGATAACCTGTTGCCTAATACTAGTCTACCTGTATCTTCCAGATGACCAGATCAGCTTCAGCAACCCTAGGTCCTAGGACAGTAATGACGAACGTGAGGAATAAAACTCAGTCCCTGACTTAAGTGGGCTCAAAATACGAGCTTTTAATACAAAGATCCTCAGGGCTCAGAGTGGCATGATATGATAAAACTCACCATTACCAAAGAACTCGATAATTATGCCTATAACAGTCCTAAGAAAAACAAGAAATTAGAAGATTCTGTATAATATTGTTTTGAATAAACCCGTTTCAAATGGAGATACTAAAGATGGGTAAAAAGGTAAAAAGAATGTACCTTGCCATATTTGCCAAAGAGGTTCTTCAAATCAGCAGCTTTGGTATTAGAAGAAAGTCCACTAACCCAGATATTTTTAGTTGAGCCTCCACTGCTACCACTAGTACTGCTTGTACTTCCTAGGATTTAACATCAGACACTTAAGTATCTCAAGTGGATATTTAAAAACAAAATTATTAGAACAGTAGTCTTTCAAACTTATAAAAACCTCTCATTTAATTGTGACAATATGACCTTACTATACCAAAACCAACCACAATAATAGGCAATACAACTTCAGTAAGGAGTCAAGTCTGAACACTGCATACTTCCTACTACATGAGTTTTAAGTGGGTAAAAAAATCAACTACATGTCTTGGACTTTTGCTGTTAAGTGTTAATAAATTATACTCTACCACTGAATTGAAAAAACACAGGCAACCAGGAAACAGTCATCAGGAATATAAGACTGCTTAATTACCCGTATTTGTCATGGGCTTTCGATCCTGGAAAACTGGGAGTGCAAGAGGGAAAAGTCCAAGCAAGGGATAAACTGTTTTCAAGAATTTCAATGTTTAATAAAAAACTAACCAACCAGCTCACCTTCATTCTCTATTAGAGAAAGAGTAAGAGAAAGTGGGAATTATATGCAGTTGGATAACTTTGGATTTAATAAAAGACAATCTTCTAAAACAAATTACAAGAGTAAGAACAGAAACCTTAACATTCTTTTAGAATACGCAAATGATTTTATGAATCACTTCTATATTATTTCCATACACAAATTACAGTTCCACATACACAGATGCCATTTCTTGGAATACAGGTGTAGGCTGTCACCCTTCAATGCTTTTCTTCAAACGTGCTGTTATAGAAGGGGACTTTTTCATTCAAGTGACTTTATTTGGAAATTAATTCTTACCAACTTTAAGAGAAACAATATATAAGCAATTAAAAGTAACAATTTTAATATCTTCAAGTTAATATATGTAGAAAGAGTAAAATTTTCAATATTTTAAAAAACTACATGCCACAAGTTTTAGTTGAAAAATTAGTCAGTGTAGGCCTTGGCCAGGTAGCTAGCTCAGTTAGTTAGAGCATCGTTCTGGTACGCCAAGGTTGTGGGTTCGATCTCCGGCCAGGGCACATACAAGAATCAACCAACTGATGAATTCATAAATAAGTGGGGTAATAAAATCATTGTTTCTCTCTCTCTCTTTCCCTCTCTCTCCCTCTCTCTAAAATCAATCAACTAAAAAATACTTTAAAAAATTAGCCAAGTGTAGACTTATGAGAAGACAACATACACCTGACTTAAGTATTTTAAATATTAATGGTTGCCGCATTTCTATTCTTAAGGTACACATGTATCAAAAGGATCTGTTTTATGTTATGAAATGTTAACCAGAAGTTTGTGTATCTTTTTTATGTTACCAGTAACTTGTGGGCCCACATACTTCTCTAATTACAGATTTAAAAATTTTTAATAGAAGTTAACATTTAACCAAGACTATTGCTTCTGAATTTAAAGGATAACACTTAATAAATCTATCATATCTTATTTACTGACCAAAGCTGTAAGGGATGTAGGTAAGGTAATTAATTATAATTTAATAAATCAATTATAAAATTTCCAACTATTAAAATGTGCCAAGAAAATACACTAAATAAACTATACAGGACATATAACACTCCTCTTGGGGGGCACTGAAGAGGCATTTTAGGACAGTGTCTTACTTGAATGGTGTTATTTCTCTTAAAATGCTTTTTTAGAAAACAAGAAATATTTTTCATGCAGACAGCAGATGGCCATTAGATAACCAGAGACTTTCCAATAAATAAGAGAAACCAATCAAATATTGCACCTTTAAACTTACAAGAACTTAAAATGAAACTATTTTCCTCATAAGATTTCCATCAACACAAAGTAAATCAAATTAGAAAGTGAATTCTGAAGAATTAAAACATACTACATACTATGTTTCTAGAAGTATGCCCTGATTTGAAGAATGAAAAACATAAAACCAAAAGTTAAAGACTGATTTTCTTTTAAATATTATACTCCGCAAATACATACAAGTATAATTCATAGCACATTTCCTAATAGAAAGAACAGGGGAAAGGCTGTGGTAGTGCATAGGGGTTACAAATGACTACAACTGAAGATAAAATACTTCTGAAATTATAATTTCATTTTAAATTTCAGAAGTAAGAAAATGAAGTAGCTACTACATTAATATTCAATACAGTTGCTGGAAAACATGTTAAAAGCATATCCAAATGGGTTTTAGCATATTCGAACCAGTTTACGATAAACCGAAGAGTATTGCTTTTCCACCACAACAAGGGTATGTTGTAGTCTAACTCCACGGCTTACACAAAGGCCATCCAAAATTTTTAGTGTGTCAATGTTAAGGACTAAGTGTTAAAGAAAACCCCATGCAATTATCCCTTTTTTAATGAAATTATGCACTTTACCACTAAAATAAGTAGGGGAAAAAATCCATTACCTTTGTCATCTTTGGATGACGTCTTGCTGTCTTTAGATTCCTTTGAAGAGCTAAAGAAGCAAATCACCAGAAGAAAATTGAAAACAAAAAACAAAGAAACAAAAATCGAACAGCTTGATATTGACTATATTTCAAACTGGTACTATTCATACAAATTAACAATTCCAAAGGCCTAGGTTAGGTTATTTGAACAAATGATTCCCTTAGGATTCTTGCACTGATTTTCCCCAAGATGCCTGAAGATCTAGATTTTCTGACAATTCTATTCAGTGGATATATGGCCATCTTCTCCAGATTTCAGAACTGGGACTTGACTTCATTTTGTGTTGTTAGGACTGATAGTTGTTCATTAACCATCATCACAAGGATTTTTAAAAATAAAACAAAAAAATTGTCAATTTGAAAAAAAAAACAAAAAACAACAAAAAAAAAACAAATATATGCTGACAATTCGACAATGCAATCAGTAGAACACACTGCATATTACGAAGATCTTGAAATTTGTTTAAAGTAACTTATGACGGTCAAAAATATTATAGGCAGGATCATAAGTACTAATTACTGTACATGGTCTTGAAGCCACCCCCTTAATGTAGAGTGATCTTATTGAATGCTGGAATTCAGTATCGTAAAGAACTGACATAGAAAAACAAACCTCTTTGCTTGACCAGAGGCCCCAGTAGACGAGGGCCCTTTCTTCAAAGTATCCTTTTCTTTGTCTCCAGATTCTGCTTTCTTAGAACTTTCTCTGGCTTCCTTCTCGACAGGATCACCCTTCACGCAGTCTTCCTTCTTACCATCTTTACGGTTCGCATTCATCTCATAATCCTTGCTTTCCTTCTCCGGGCTCTGTGCAATGGCGCCCTGCCCATCTTCTGGCTTACTTGCTTCAGAATCTGTAATTTTCACATTTTTACCTGTTTCTAGGAGGTCATCACCATCAAAATCCAGAGTGATGGCATCTTCAGCCTGGATTGTGACCGAGATGTTGTCATCCTCAGCTTCTTTCACTGTCGCATTAGCTTCCATCGCTTCATGAGCTGTGTGACCAGCCTCAGATAGGTTCCCTTCTGAAGGAAGAGGTTTAGATACTTCTTGTGTACCATCACCAGAACCTGCTATATCTAAGAGGATTTAACAGGAATAAATATGGCAAAACAAGAAGTTTAAACAATTTCATATTCATAAGCTAGAATAGGACCTAGAAAATATAAAGCCAGTTATTAGCACTGATGGAAGGTTAGGGAAAAAAAAAAACACAAGGGTATTAACTAATATAAACAATCCTTTACCCAGGATCACTTATTCTTCATGGAAAAAAAATGATCTCTACATACAGATACCAAACAACAAAAGTGAGAAAAGGGTTCCATCCTGAGGATACCAGCTCTTCATTTCTGGTTGGAAGTTAATGGCATATGGAAGATTTTTTTCCTCCATGAGACAGTGACAAATGTGAAGATTTGTTATTCAATGTTCGAATCATCTTGGGATTTAGCCCTTGTGACCTTCAGATCTCCCATGGTGACGTCTTGAAAGGTCACAGCCTGAGGATATCGGTCAGTCTTCGAAGTATTTCAGGGCCCCTTATTTTACGCTCTTCTTATTCAGTTCTTGGATAGTCCAGAAGCAGATGGAAGACTGCCACAGAGGCTCCAAGGATGGCCTGCTCCGTTCCATGCAGGAAGTCGGTTATTTCCAGTCTTCATCCTGTCCTGTCAGTCCCGCAGTTATCCTTTTCAGAGGTGTCTCACATTCCCCCAAAATAGAAAGGCTTCAGGTCTGTGATATTTTCAGTCAGTAGCTTTACTTCATCATTGCCTCTAGGCTTTTTTATTCTGTCCTGCTTAGAACCCTGCTCCAAGTCCTTTCTAGTCCAAAGGAGGATCCAAGAACGCTCCCGTAATCTTGTACTGATCACACGTATTGCTACAATGTCCCTGTAATTGTATGATTGGATGACACAGCTCCCCTAAAGTACTAAAACTGTCAGAAGATGGTCTGTAAGTTTGTCTAAGCAGCAAACAAAAAGTCAGCCTCCTGCTTCCCCACCATTTTTAGGAAGAGTTGCAAAATTAGCTACCCGTATACATGCTGTAACTCCAACAAGCACGTATGAGTTACTGCAGTGCCAGTCTTACAATGTAATCAACTTACCGTATGCTGAAAGTTATTTTTTTTAATTAAAGTCGGTTAAATAAAAAATGGCATTGTCCACTTCAGTAACTGATATGTACTGGTAAGTTAGAATGTACCTTAAGTGTGATAGGAAAATTAAAGCCAATTGAAAAATAAAACCAAGATGCCAACTTAATTCACGAAATTGATGAATTTGAAAATAAACTTATTTTAAAAATAAGACTTCAAATGAGGAATGCCTTATTTTCAGTGTCCTGTGTTTCTACGTCAGCAATTCAAACTCTACCCAGCGTCACACATACCTTTCTCACTTTCCTCTTCCTCACCATCCTGAAATTCAAAGAATAGTCCAATGTAAAGTGAATTCACGTAAAACTGGATTTTAGTAATAGTACAAAGTCAGCTTAAATTAGTACATAATTTAGCAATATTAATTAGGGATACCAATCACTAACAATTGTAGAATATTCCAATAAAAACTAGAGCCCATTTAGAGAGATGCCTAATATATATGATTTTAGACAAGAAAACAGGCAAATCCATAAAAATGAGTTCAACAATGTACTGGATTGTT
>VMDR010014166.1:0-23917 GCA_007922815.1 Macrotus californicus | reverse complement strand
CCAAAATGACAACAAACTCACAGCTATTAACAACTGAACCTAAAACAGAAACAAAAACAAACTAAGCAAACAACTAGAACAGGAATAGAATTACAGAAATGGAGATCACAGGGAGGGTTATAATCAGGGGGGTGGGTGGGGAGAGAGGGGGAAAAGGTACAAGGAATAAGAAGCATAAATGGTAGGTGGAAGATAGACAGGGGAGGTTAAGAATAGTATAGGAAATGTAGAAGCCAAAGAACTCATATATATGACCCATGGACATGAACTAAAGAGGGGGAGTGTGGGGGGAAGGGGTGTGCAGGGAGGGGGGTGGGGGGAGGAGATGGGACAACTGTAATAGTATAATCAATAAAATGTATTAAAAAAAAAGAAAAAAAAAGAAACTCTAGTGAAAATGTATTGTACATTGCCCTTTAGAATTCTCTGCCTCGGGTTTTCTTTCGTCTCCGTCTCCAATATTGTGCTGAGTCTGGCCATGAGAAGAGCTAGATAGCCCAGAGGAAACATCTGCAAGAACTCTGGAGGGGTTTGAATCACAGAAATTAACTTTAAACAGAGAGGCACCTCTTTCTCTGGATCTGGAACAAGGATGGGAAGGGTTTTCTCTGTGTCACAGTGGAGGGAGATTTTGAAAAAGCAGTTTCATGGAATGGCGTCAGTGCCCTGGGCTGAAAATGAAAGCAGAGACTGGGAGCAGAAGCCTGGGAACCCTTGAGTTTATCTAAATGATCGATCCTGAAGGCTCAGGCTTAGGGAGATCAAAGAGTGGAGGCTGCACCAAGGCCACAACGAAGGTGAAGAGTCTGAATTTCCACCAAATTGGGGCTAAATTGACACCGTTCTTCTTCCCCTTCTTTAACATTCTGCTCCTGACTTCCCCAGCAACCCAGGAAACAGAATTTACCTCCTTATTTTCAAGTTGCTGGTGGCAGGCAGAATAGCAAAAGCTTTGCTCAAGGAAGAGCTATTATAATGAAATAATTGTAATTAGTGTGATAGTGCAGGGAGAGAAGCTCCATTTCTTCTGCAGAATTCAGGGCTTTATTTGCATTTGAATAACAATCTCATTAGAGCAGTATATTAGATTATAAGGTATTTTCAAGCAAAAAATTTTCAGGAGAACCATAGCAATCTCTTGCATGTGTGCACACAGAAACATATACACACTCTTAATTTTCCAGTTAAAAGTAAATTATACATTTTCAATTAAAAAGCATCCAGAAAGTAAAATAAACTGACCACTCAAGTTAAAGAGGGTAAGACTTGTGGAGGTTTAAAGAGAAAAGGACTGGGAGTTTGTGGAAACAGACATCAGAGAAAGCTACATGGCAAGGTTAGAGAATTGTAGGATTAAAATTCTATTTAAAAATAATTGAGTTAAAATCTTTCTAGGGGAATTAGTCCATTTCATTGACTCAGGAAGTTATAAGAGTAATTCCTTTTTTCAGGAATTTTAATTGGGCGGCTGCAACCAGATGCACATGGGGATCTTCTCCTGATGCTAGAATTGCAATCGGCACACTTAATTTATCAGTGGGGTGTATAAAATCCCCCAACCCACAGAGCTTCCATGCACCTAAAATCACCCCCAAATGGCTTCATATTTTTCATGTTCCTCTTCCAAGTCTTTTTACTCTTGACTAAATCTTTTCCCATGTTAGGCTACTTTCATTCCTCCTTACCTTTACCTCCTTTATCCATATTTCATAGTTTTCTCTCTGGGCTCAACAATCACAGAAGATAAAACTGTTTAGGATTGCAAAGAATTTCAATGATCAGTTTGTTTCTGTTCTCTCATCTTATAGGTAAGAAAACCAGGACAAAGTAGGTTAATTTTCCTAGGATCCTGCAGGTGGTTAAAGGCAGGAGTGGTGAAAGACCTAGAACCCAGGTCCCGCTCCGACAGGCCACCTACTTTGCTACCTGCTCTTCAGCAACTTTACTGGGGCAGCTGTCTTCTCATTTTTCCTCCCGGGGCCTTTGCCAGCTCACTATGGCTCGCCCTGTGACATGGAACTCAGTATAACACACACACAATATGCTTATACAGGGTCAACCTCATATGCCCTGGTATGTTTCCTAAACACACTTTGTGGCCTTTTGGCCTACTTTTGCACATTGAGCATGTGCCTTACTTTAAGCAGGCTGGCACAAATGCCTTCGCTTTGAAAACAGGAAAATAGAGAATCCTCTGTTTTTAAAAGAAAATTTAAAATAAAACAAATGCAAAATTGAAAACTAGAAAAGTCATGACCTCTTCACTTTACCCACCACTGTAATCACAGGATGTGTTTCCTCCAGGCTGTTCTCCTAGGCATCCCTTTTAATATTGTTTAACCTGAGTCAGCTCAAACCAAGTGTTGGGATAAGTTGGTTATAAAACTGCCTTGCTCTTCTTCCTCAGCATCAGTGGAAACACATCCAGGGGACACCAGTATATCTAGAGCCTCACCCAGCACATAACTGGGAGTTGCACATTATTTTTTTGTCATTCTATGGTTGAGGGGTTGTGGTAGAGACCGCTACTCGCCTACCGTATTTTGCCAAGTATAATGCACACCCATGTTTTTGGCCCAAAGTTCCTGGAAAAAATTCTTTTGTTTTAATTTAAATTTTTTAAATTTATATTTAGATGTTTGTTTCTTATATTATAAAGGAATGTTAGCATTTATTTTTGAACATATTATGGTACAAGAAATTTTATGTAAGAAATAACTACAGAACACAAGAACAGATACCAGGTATTTCAGGTACTACCCACGTGTAATGTGCATCCTTATACTTCTCTCAAAAATTTGGACAAAAAAGTGAGCATTATACATGGCAAAATATGGTATTTAATATCTATAATTCCCTTTTATTTTATTAAGAGAACTCCAATTTTACTTAAAGGAACTCAGTGTGAAGCTTAAAAACTATCTATCTGCTGCCTCTGTTTTAGTTAGGATTGGTCATGTGAAACAGATCTGGTGAGAAAGTGTAAGCAGGAAGCACAGGGTGGAGTATTGCAGGGAATGCTCTTTGAAAGGGACTGGCTCCCTCAGTGCGTTTGCTCTCCCTCATCCTCCTTCCTGTGTGGTAGACGTGATGGCTGGCGCTGCAGAAACCCACTGTGGCCCGGAGGTAACCTTGAAGGTGGAAACTGCAGGTTAGGATGCTGGCATCTGAAAGAACAAGATGTCTGCCTCGACAACATCGTGATGCTGCTACAGCAGCTCTGGACTACCAATTTCTCCACTTTATGTTATTCGAGATTAAAATATGTGTCCATCATGTTTAAGCCACACTTTTATTAGAATTTATTTTACTGGAAGTTAAAAATTACTGACACAGGACCCAAACAACGCTGAAATGCTTTCAGAGAATGCCCTCTTTGGATTCGCTGATGGTTCCTCTGACTCTGGATCTTTTAGTTACTTGGGATTTCTCAGACCTCTCCATGCACCCCTCCCTCCCTAGTTGGTGCCTTGGCAAGGCCAGAACCTCACCCCTTGGACTCTTTGGATTTTATTTCCTAGACTCCCAGGGCTGGGCCCTTTTCCTCTTACCTTTGCTTTTTTTCCAGCTGCATCCCCAGAAAGGGCCTGGCTCTGCCTGGCAATCTGCTGTTCCTTCTAAGCCCCACCTCTGACTCCCACATCTTCCTCAATTTAGTTTGTGCACCTGCTAGGGGTGGTCCTGGCCAACTTTCTAATAACTGCTTAACAGAAGATTTACATGTAATATTTCTTTGTAGAAGATTTACGTGTAATATTTCTCCTCTAAAATGTGCTCAATTTTTATCTTAAATTTCAGGATTTGTTTCCCCTTCCTAATAGACTTCATCAAACTGAGTAACTGGTTCCTCGTAGTACCAGCAAGAGGTCATCAAGGCTAACTAGACACAGCTGAAAATCAATCCCTAGGCGGCTAATGAAGAAGATTTTGGTTGCATGATTTTTTTCCCCCAAAGGTTAGCCATAGACATAGAGAGGTCCTTATTCCATTTTATTATTTTTACCCATTAGTCTTTCTCATTGAGTTACGATTCTCGCAACACACAGGACCTGCAATCTTGAGATTTACTTAGTGGATAAGTGATAACTTTCAAACCAATCTAATATATCCAACGAGTGGATAGAAATAAGCAAAGAAAAGTCAATGATTAAATGGAAACATTGGTGCCTGGATTTTTTAGTGGTAACATCCGTCCCTAAGCTGTCACTGAGCAACATTACCTTGTGATTGTAAATTAGTTTGGTCAAGTATTTTCTCTTTGGATCCTGGCATTATCTTTAATTCAGGCCCTCAGGGAAACAATCTTCCTGGTCACATTCCCTACTAGGAAGTATTCACAGGACTATTGACTCATGTGATTTAAGTTGGCTCAGCCCAACTTGAAATGGGAAAACATGGAAGAGACCACCTTGGCTACCCCTGAAGAGAATGAGTCTGAGAGAATGACTTGGAGGGGATGGAGGGCTAGATAAAGGTTCTCTGCTCAAATGTCTCTGGCTCAGCTCTCAGAGATACTATGTCACTGGCAACAGATTGGGAGCTGGTGTGAAAGATGTCACAAAGGTAGTCCATTTTGACTGGGACAGTTCTAATTCCAACATCCGGGGCCCTCCATGGCTTCCTTCTCTGTCTTTAACAGGGACTGCTAGAAAATCTAAGTCAGAGATTAAATCATTTCTCTCCTTGGGATTCTGATTCACCTCTCTGTATCATGCAGAGCAATTCTGCACACACATACGTACACCCCTGTTTTTACCTCCATATTTTATTCCCACCACCCATCATGGCTCTGCAAACAGAGGACATTCTGGTGACCAGGAGTTCCTCTCAGAATCAGAAACAGCAGCAAAACATTACTTTCTCTTACACACAGGTAAAAGACAAAATGAAATAGCTTAAAATCAGTTCAGGTGGTGGAACTATTGGTGTTTTCTTATTTCTACTTTCAGTCTTCCCACATTTCCTTCCGTTATAATACATATTAATGCATGCTAACACAGGCACCCTGCTTAAGCACATCGCATATTTTATCTCACTTAGTCTACAAATCTATGCATTTACAAATAAGAAAACTGAAGAAATTAAGCAACTTATCAATGGGTAGCCTGAATCTGAGTCCAAGTTTATCTGACATTAAAGTCGGGACTCTTAGCTACTACACTACAATTTTTATAGTGGAGAAAGTACACATGTTTGAAAAAGATTGTAAGATGTTGAGAATAGAAACTTCAGTCATGGATTTATCTTGAGGAATTGCAGTCAGCATTCTAAAAATGAGAGGGTAGGTGGTATCGTGGTATACACAGCATAGCGGGCAAGAGCCTGGATTCTGGAGCCAGAACTCATGGGCTCAGCTCCCCAGCCCAGACTCCTGTCTTGTGAGCTCCATGACCCAGGGCAAGTTACAAAACTTCTCTATGCCACATTTTCTCCATTTATGAAATGGAGATAATAATAGCACCTACCACAGGGTTATTGTGAAGATTAAATAAATTATGAAAATGCTTAAACAGTGCCTGGCAGATAATGAGAACATGAAAGTATTTGTTGTTGTGTTGTTGCCATTGTTATTTAATTCCAAGAGAGTCTGAAGCCCGTTTTGTATTCTCCTGAAAAAGCAATTTGAGCTCTAGGGCTCCTAAGCTCCTGGATCAAGGATTTTAAGAATGAGACTGCTTGCCTTTCTTAGTGGAATAGCTATAAAGTAAGAGGTGATTGGGGCATGGTCATCAATCTCTTTCAGGGCTGCACGGATGTACTTTGCAGGGATAAGTTTTCCATTATTTTAACTGCACAGGCAAGTCTTAGAGCAAAATGTTCCGTTCATCTTTTTTTCCTTTGTGCAATAAATGTAATTATTATTAAAATGACTATATTATCAAAGTTCTGTGTCTAGGAATTATCACGTGTGACTCAAAGAAATAAAAGTACAATATATGGAATAATAACAATATTTCTGCAGCAGAAACAACAATTGCTTAACATGTGCTCACAAAGCAAAGTGAGTCGTTCTGTTACTAAGCAAATGGATGAGTACCAGAGCCTGAATTTCACTGTGGGAAGAATTCCTAAGGGGCTCAGGTTTTCCAAAGTGATGTCCCTGCTCAGAAAGTCACAGGTTTTGAACACTTAGGCATGTCCTCAGGCCTGCGTGGCTCCCACGTCTAGGCCCAAGGCAAAAGTAGGATCCAACAGGTGAAATCAGAGAGATGAGTTCGATTGTGGAAAAGCAGAGACAACGGTGGCTCCTTTGGTCCAGGCAGTCAAAATGAAACAAGTAATGCTTCCCCACTTTGCCCCTCATCCCTGCTCCCTGTAAAGTCCTTCTCCAAGGCAGACTTAGTCATAGTACTTTCTAGAATCTGAGATCTCACTCTCTCTAGGACAATGGCTCAGCTGTTGAACAGCTCTTATGCTGAACTGAATTCAACTTTCTTAACTTTTACTCCTTGATCTAGCTCTACGTCTTGACAGGGAAGAACAAATTTACTTGGCCTGTCACATGAGAGCATTTGAAATATTTACAGACAATTATCTGGTGTTCCTTTGGCTGACTACTTTTCTTCTCCAGGCTAAATGTGATTATTTATATCAATTAACTCTGATTTCCTGACTCTCACTATCCTATATACCTTGCTCTAGTTGGTCAATATCCCCCAAGAATTGTGGTACCTACCACGGAACCCAGTACTTCAGTGTGGTCTGACCACAGCCCCCGGAAGGCCAGGGCTGCCTCTGATCTCCACCCCACTTCCCTTCATGCACTCAAAGACTGGGTAGTTTGTTTGTTTGTTTTTTTTCTCAGCAGACACATAATAGTTTTGGCAAAGATTCAACCTGTAGTTAATGAAAACTCCCAGTTCTTTCATATGAACACACTCTGTCCAGGTACTCTTCAATCCTGAATAGCTGGTCTTCTTTTTTATCCTAAATATAGAAATCTGCAATTATTTCTGATTACATTTCATCTCATTGAGTTAGACAAGACACTCCAGACTGTCCAGACAATTTTGAATTTCGGTTTAGTTCTGTAGCTATATTTTCCAGCTTTGTGCCACCTGTAGGTTTAGTAAAAATAAAATGCCATTTAACCTGCTGATGCATGGCAAAAGTGAAGCAAACTTTTCTGACGTTGAAAGTGCAAGCTTGGGGACACAGCATAGAATGACTTCTAAATTAGTTTGAGAATTTGTTGACAGCTTTGTTTTCAATTCTCTCCAACCCACCCGAACAACACGCAATATAAGGCACACAAAGAAGAAAAAGAGGACTTTTGATGTGGGTAGCGAGTAAGGAAGAAAACAGGAAAAAGTGGTGACCCTGTCTACACCTTCCTCCCTATACTCCTATCCCTGGTCCCAGGATTGGACACTCTTATGGTCTGATCCCTTGGGGCTAAATGAGGCTAATGATGTGTTATCATTCCTCCTAGACCATGGCTCAGCCTAGCTACCCTGTCCAGGAAGATCCCAGGCAACAGATCACATCAAGGCATTGTTTGAACAGGATGGATGTCAAACGCGGCAGCTGCAGTCTGTACAAGACTTGGCCCTTTGATAGTCCTGTCTTCCTCTTCCCCCCCTTTCCCTTCACCTTCACGGGATCAGTACCAGACAGAAAAAGGAGTCTTCCCTCATGGATTTATTTCCTCCCATTTAGATCTAGTCAGGGGAATTGGGGCCTTTTAGAAGCTTAATGCTGGGAAAACAAATCAAACTAATAAAACTGACCAGTATAATGTTTCCTCTGATACAGTGGAAATGAGAAAATAGTCTCTGAACCTGAACATACTCAGTCTGACTTTTACAGCTGCCCTCCCAAAGGGAGATAATATCATCATAGTCTCTAGGAAATTCTCTTACATGGGCTCACATGGGCTCCTTTTTCCTCATATTCCAAGGTCCAGTAATCTCAAATGGAACTTTAAGGAATGTTCTACAGAGTCATCCGAGAGGGAGGCATAAAGCAAGATAGTGGAGGGAGGCATAAAGCAGGACAGGACCATATTTAGCTGATGGCCCTAGAACCAGGCCTGGATTTCAGCAGTGGCTTCTCTACCTAAGAGCCATGGGCTCCTGACCAAATCACTTATTTCTTTGTTCCTAAGAGATGGATAAGTAAAAATTGGTTCGATGTGATAAAAATGAATCAAAAGTTTGTAAACTAATTAGTACAGCCCCTGGCATCTGTGAAGTACTCAATAAATATCAGTAAATATTAGTTATTTTCAAATAATCTAATGTATCTTGTATATACATTCAGCTTTCTTTTTTTCTAGTATTCATTTGCTACACTTTGATCTAAAGCAATTAAGCAACACGGTAACAGTTGTCACCAGGGTTTCAGAATCTTACTTTGTTAGAGATCTACTCTAATCTAGAAATCTAAATTAGATTCTCTTTGCAGATGAAGAAATTGAGGCCCAGGGAGAAAAAGCGAGCTTTCCAAGACACACTGTGAGTGAATGACAGAGCCAGGACTCTAAACCAGGTATTCTGGCTCCCAATTCTGTCCACAATTATAGCCTTCATTTTCCCCAGAAAGGAACCAGAATTAGCTGTATAACCAAATACATGTGGAAATGCCAGTATATTTCATATGTAGGAATGTAATAGTTCTCATTGTAGAATATATGAAAAAGATATGTATATACACACACACATATATAGTATAATCCTGTATAGAAAAACTTAAGTATCATCTGTAAATACATATGCATATCACAATCTTATACTCAAAACACCCACTTCCAAACCCCCTGTTTACTAAGCAGCAAGAGATCATGGAAATAACATAGAACTTGGAACTGAGTGGGCTTGGATTCAAATTCCCATTCTACGCCTTATGCTTGCAAGTAACTTTAGCAAGATAACCACTTCTTTATCTGGAAAATGGGGTTATTCAGCCCTATCAGTAGTTTTTGTGATGCACAAGGCATACAAACTATGAAAGCACAATGCCTAATATATTGAGATGTCCATCACTTGTTAGCCTCCCCCCTTAGAGGATGCTCACTTGATTCCCCTGATTTTGGTGCTCTGCTGGAAGTAAGCCACTGCCAGATGCTAGTGAAATGGGAACCATGTTTGGGAGGAAAAACGTGTTTTCTTTGCCATGAGTGAAATGGGGACACATACTTTCTGTCAAAGCCAGTGGTGAGTATAAGGTTGTTTCCTAGAGGACATCAGCTCAGGAAGTATGCCAAGACCCAGGGTCACTTACCACAGGGAAATCGGCTCTAGACCATTCAGTGCCAGGCCTTGGTTTTATTGGCTGGCCTTGAAGCCCCAGGATTATGTGTCCTAATCCTCAAAGTCTATTAGCACCTAAAAGCAGCTTTTGCTTTTGGCAGTTGGAGTGTTGATTGCCACAACCTTCCCTAGTTAAACTTCCTTATGAATTAGGTACTTATAAATATTTATGGAAAGAAAGTGGGAAGAAAGGAAGGAAAAGAGGGAAGAAGAAAGGGAGGGAGGGAGGAAAGTTGGTTTAATGATGCCAGAGTGACTGGCCCTTAAGAACTAGGAAATAACGTTTTGTTCTGAGAGTTAATGTATACAATCAATCCATAATGGATAAGATCAGAATATGCAAAGTCATCTTAAAGCAACAGTATTATTCTTAGCTAAATAAAACTTTCATATCAGTGGTTCCCAATTCTGGCTAATGATCAGGAGTCACTTGTGCTCCCTGTAAACATTTAGATTCCTAAACCCTTCCACAAATCCAATATTTTAGAGTTTCTAGTAGAGCTAAAAAAAAAACAACTCTGTATTTTTTAATAAATCCCCCAGGTGCTTTTGTGGCAGCAGACTGGCTTGGGGAACCAGTCACATTGCAAGAAGTCTCAAAAGAATTAACACATATAAAGAGCAATGTGTAGGTCAGCAGAAGGTTGGTCAGCCAGGGGAATGTGGGCAAAGGGGTATATTTGGCACATTCTGGCTCATGCAAATAGGCTTCTGGAATTGGGTTTCCTGCCAGAGTGCCAGAAACATCTAGACCATCTGGAGAATGGATTCCTGTTGAGAAGACAGCAGAGACGATGAGCAGAGCCTGATGCTATTAAACATTTGAATTGTCTAACCCCCCTTGTCCAAGTCCCTTGCTCACTGAGCGACCTTCTGATAATCTCTCTTCCCTCACAACTGGCCTATATGGAGAAAAGGGGCAAATCAGGTCACACGTTCCCCGCTGTAAATTAATCAGCTGGCATTCTGGTTATATATCAGTCTCTTGTGAGTTAGTATGAGTCAGCATCCCTGAGTCTGATCAACTCAGAGGCTCTGCCAAGATCAAGTTTCTCAGGCTGCAAAGCTGAAGGCCTGACCCTGGACCCCAGTGAATTCATCAAAGTAAGTGTCCCATTCAGATTCAGGATGCCAGCCATTTAGCCTCTCCTGGGGGAGTGAGGTGAGAAGGAGCCCCCTTCCAAGACAAACTCACTGTGCAGAACTTTCCTAATAGTACTACATGTGCTCTACTGGGTATGTGGACTTGAAAGAAGGAGTTAGGAACTTACAAGAACAGTCACTTACAATGCTTTTTCTGTTCTCAAAGGGCTTTCATACATATCAGCTCATCTGACAATTGCACCAGCCTATGAGGTAAATCAGACATATATTATTACTATTATTCTTATTTCAGAGATGAGAAATCTGAGCTTTCCTCATATTCAAAGTGGCACAGCTAGAACCAGCATCCAGGTCTTCTGACTTTTATACTCTTCTCAGTTCCCCTCTCATTTAATAAAGAAAACACCTGAAATAAAACCCTAAAGGAATAATAGCAGCACCTGGGTGGGATCGAGTGGGACTGTGTTTGCATGTGTATGGGAGCTGGGTTAAGGTTGCACATGGAGAGGCAAGTTGACAGCACAGTAGAAGAGAAATCATACCAGTGTGATAATAAGAAAGCACATCAAACTTTTTTCTTAACCAGGAGAACTGAGACATGATTCAGTTCAACAGATTATTTATTGAGCACCTATTGTGTGCAAGGCCTTGTGTGCCAACTGTTACCAGGAGGAGTTGAGCACAGCAGAGAACATTTTTCAACATGTGTTTTGGTGTGGTGGAGAGTGACTCCTCAAAAACATTTTTCCTTCTTTAATGGCAGTATCAAACAGTACAGTCCACACCCGGGGTATTTCCAGGGGTGGGGAGAGGGAGGTGTGGTAGTTGAGATGGTAGTTGACTGTGACTAGGACTCTGGCAGCCAAGACAATCTGGAAATGAGGACTTGGTGACATCTCATCAGGGATAGCTGTTTGTGCAAAATCCTCAGGGGGGGAAATGGATGCAGCTTCCTCAACACTTTCCATCATTGTACTTCATCTTAGGTCCTGAAGTCCTTGGTGACTTCACCAATGACAGTTCCCAAAATAAATCCTGTTCTTTTTAAGTGCTTTTAACAATTGCATGAAAACAAAATCTAGATTCCAGAGGTACAGTAATTATGAGAGGAGTAATCCCTGGGCTCTTCTTTCTCCTGTTCCCACAAATGCTTCAGCAGGATCCACAGCTGGGACAAGGAGCCCCGGCCAGACCTCTGATAATTGGCCCGCAGACACTGCCCGGTGGCTTGCTTCAGCACTAGGGTTTTCCTAATGGCTCGATGCTGTTTTCTCTTATCTCTGTACGTTCTGTTGTGAGCACTTTGAGATGGCAAAGGGAGAGTGCTGCCTGTTCCCCACCGGATCAGTTCATGTCTGGCTGGATCAGCCTCCCACCTTTCCCGCTGACTCATCAGGCTCAGTCTATTCAAACAGATGGGGCTTCTATTTAGGTATTTTAATAGCATGTAGTTAAGATACCCTATTGAGAATCTGATCTGACAGAGGTATGATGAAGTGTTGATGTGCTGAGAAAGCAGGCTCACTGAGCAGGCAAATAACTTCTTCCCAAACCAGATCATTTGAATCGATTCAAACAAGTATTAACTAAGGGCCTACTATGTGCCAGGAATTGAGTTGAGAGCCAGAAAAGTACAATGCTTGGCAGAAAAGCCCTTAGAAGCATCTTTCTCTGGGGAGAGAACGTGCACAGAAGGATGTCTGTAATTTTATAAACATCTCTGACTGCCCACTATGTGCAAGGGATTTGAGCGAGTAAACAGCTAAATAGGGTACTGGCCACTTCTTTTATATCAAGCCTACATCAAAAAATTCTAGAGAAAATGGCCATTTTCTCACAAGAAAAATAAAAGGTCTGACATTTATTGAGCACCTGTATTGAGTGGTCTTCGATGCATCATGTTCCTTGTTGTCTGTTATCGTCCAAACGCTATGTGATATCCACTCGCTCACTCTTCAACACCGATTTGATTTTTTTTTAAGATCAAATCTGGCCTTCTCCCAAACCCTTTTGCTCCCAGCCTTCAGGCAACAACATCCTTTCCTCACAGCCTGTACTGTTTGTTGACAATGAGCCTTTTGGAACTTCAGTTTAGTACCTAACAGCTTATACTCTCTTGTACTGATCCCTAATTTTTCAGGTTTGTGAGACTTATTAGCTCTTTAAGGGAAAAGCTCAATTTATATTTGTTCATTTAATCAATATTTGTTGAGCACTTACTTTGCACCAAATCACCATTGTGGGGGAAACAAATATACATTTTAAAAGATTTCTGCTCTCAAGGAGCTCACACGTGTATTTATTACACTGAAACTGAATCAAAATCTCTTTCTGGAAAGCACTTAGCATAGTCCCAGACACATAGTAAGCCTTCTACAAGTGGACACTATCATTAGTTATTATTTCTCCGAGGCTAGATTGATGAGTGGGAAGTAAAGAAAAGAACTGAGAAAGGAAGTTACAAACTGTTAGGTTGCATTTGGAGGTGTGTAACGGAAAACCCAACTCAAACAGCTTCAGCAGTACAGGAGACTGTTCATGGAGACTGTTAGTCAGTGGCTGTTCCAACTGAAAAAGTCCAAAGGTAGGATAATGATTGGATATGGTTAATCGGAGCTTCAGCATCATTTCTTTGTCATTCTTTCAGTATTACTTTCCCTGTGTGTTGGTTTTATACTCAGGCCAGTAACAAGCTGACTTAGTAATTCCAGGCTTCACATTTACAAGTAATGCCTAGAGGAAGGAAATCCATCTCTTCTGGTGTCTCTCTTTCCCCAAAGCCCCGGCAAACTTCTCTTCTCTTCTCAGTGGACCAACAGCCACAAGCCTTTTTCTCAACCAATTCCTTAGCCAAGGAATGCCATGGATTCCTTGGCTTAGGCTAGGTTCCCGACCCAGGCACTGGTAAGAGGATGAGATTACTGTATCAGTTAGGGTGGCCTGCTTGTTCTGCAGTAACAGCCAACTAACTCCCCTATCTCAGCGGCTTGTAATGCTGCAAAAATGTATTTCTTCCTCGCTACATGCCAGTGGAGATCGGCAGGGGGAGCTCTATCATTATAGTCGCTCTGGGACCCAGGCTGATGGAGGCTTCACCTTGACGCATGCTTTAGCAATCAGTGCAGCAGGGGGAAGGGGACCTGGCGAATCACACACTGGCTCTAAAGGCTTCTGCCTGGAAATAACATGCATCCCCTCTATTCACATTTTATTGGCCAAAGCAAGCCGCATGGCCATACCCAACAGGAACAAGCTAGGAAGTGCACTGCTACCATGTACCTAGGAGAAATGGAGTATTTATGAATAGTCTCAATTACTACTACAATACAATTATCCTTGACTCCATCAGAAACAACTGTACACATGACTATATAGAATTAGCTTCTCCAGAAGCACATATACTTCCTCGAGAAGAAGATCAGTTGGCAAAAATCAGGTGGTATTAGAAGGGAGCAATGGATTCTGACTAGGAAACCAATAATGTTTATCATGGAAGTTGTGGAAAGGCAAACTCATCTCAGGCGTGAAAGGTCATGAAGAGATTGGTAAAGATCAAGAAGAGAAGCAACTACTGCAGCCGTCTAGGGGAAGGGCCCAGATGAAAACATGCAGCAGGGCTACTGGTGCATGAGTTAGTCTCTTTGCTGTGACACACCCAAGCCCAGACAGGGGAGCTTAAAAAGTAGGTCAGGAAGATATGTAGGGATGACAGATGGTTTGAGGGGCCTTGTGGGAAGTCTTGGGATGTTGAAGAAGTTGGAGAGTTAAAAGAGTCAATGGGAAGCCAAGTCATAATGTGACTCAGAACCAGTCAGATTCTTAAACTGGGTTAAATATTTGAAAAAGCCTATTACAGTAACAAAGAATTGTGGCATGTGGTATAGACAGATGAAGTGGAATCCAACTGATGGAAAATGGAGGATAGCCAATCTGAAAGAGATACAGAAACAAACATGAGGCCTTCTGTCCCGTTGGGCCTATAGGTGTTAGGAAAAGGTGGTTTCCCTGGGAGAGGGCAGTCTGAGTTTATATTAGAGCCATGTTGTACCCAGGGGAGGCGACACAATGTGAAAGAAAGAATTCTCCTAGATCATCAGTCAGGAAGCTTGGGTTTGAGTCCCAGCAGTTACTATGAATATGACATTGGAAAATCATCATAAACTTCCTTCAACTTTTCTCAGCTGAGCAAAGAGGATTATAAGGCCTCCTCTACCTTCCTCGGAGAGTTATGTGAAAATCAAGTGAAATAGGAAAGCCCTGGATAAATGACAAAGCCCTAGATGCAGGTATGTCTGGGATTATAACACCAGTGAGAGTCATGGGAAGAGGTGAGGAGTTTAGGGTACAGGTGAGACACTATTGCCGACTAAATAGCGCCCAGAGGGAGAGACAGAGCAAATACGAGTGGACATATCAGTGGGCTGATTGGCATTGTCTAAGTCAAGACTTTTAATTGCAAGGGATGGAAAACCAAGTCAAATAGGCCTAAGAATAAAATGTGTTAACTTGTATAATAGAAATAACTGCAAGGGAAAAATGACTTCAAATGTGGCAGGATTCAGGTGCTCAGGTATTATGGTTGGAAATCTATCTCTCCCCATCTCTAGTGTCTGCTTTCCATGTTAAGTTCATTTTCAGGCAGCTTGTCCTCAAACGATAACAAAGAATGTCCCCAGCAGCTACCAGTTATACTGGTTAGTTACCTAGTAGTCAGGGTTAGTTTAACAACCCTGGTAGGAAGAGGGAGTGCTTTTTTCTCATTTTAACAAAAATCCTGCAGAAACTCTTATTGTCTGGCCTGGATTACCTGAATCAGTCACTATGACTGGCATCACCCCAGCTGAATCACATGGAGGGAGGCTGGGGAGAAATACAAACTGTTGGAGAGCAAATGAAAACCACCCATATCCTTCACCCCAGACGTGGGCCGAAGGGGCTTATTTCTGAACTGATGACTGTAGAAGAGAAGACACAGGACAGAGGAGGGAAGAAAACCAAGGGAGAACCGGAGGCAGAGGGGAAGTAGCACTTACTAGAGAATGGCAAGTTTAAAAAGAGATTACCAAGTACACTCTAGGGGATAGGGAGGTGGTACAACGACACAGGAGATCTGTCAGTCCAAACACAGTGAGGGCATATTGAAGAATTCCCAAAGTGGCCCAGTGCACTCCTGGAAAAGAGTAGTTTAGGAGGCAAAAGAGCCACTGTCACAAGCTTTCTGTTAGTTCTTTGCTTTGTCCTTAACTGCTGGGGGTGAGGGAGGGAGGGATGGAAAAGACTGTATCCACTCAAAGGAGCTAGACTCAGGCAGGAGACATGGACAGAGATGCCCACAACACTACCATATTTTTATAGCTTAATAAGTCTCAGTGGGAAAAGCAGCAAAGAAATTATCATCAAGTTTACTGGAAGGCACAGCCTGCCAGAGCTGTGAAATATGACTGACATACACAGCACAGCAGGTCCTCTCCATCCACCCACTGAACACAAAGGCCCACCCTGTCTTGCCTTCCCCCCACCCCCTCCATACGCATCGTATCTGCACACAGGCACATAGCAGCAGGGAGAGTTCTCTTGGATCACTGTCAGAATCATTCTTTAGGCCTCCCGGGTAGGTTACTACCCTGAAATGAAAAGCTGCCAGCCCCCAGTTTCTGATGCTGGTGGAACAGGGCTGATTAAAACCGACTTCATACTGAGCAGATACTTGTGATAGGCAATTCAGTTCTGGATCTATCCTCTGGATCTCAACAACTGCCATCACGACCAGCCTGGATATTGGTACACTTCCAAGCATGTTCACGCAAAAGGGCCTCACCTCATGTTTAAGCAAATGAGGACATTAGCCCGCTCTGACCCTGGACTTCAAGGCCTGGCTATGTGTCAGAGTTGGAACGCAGAGGCCACAGCTCCAGGTTAGCATTGTAGAAGGCCAGAAGTCCAGGTTGTGACTTAGAGTCTGAATCCCAGGAACGAATGTAAAAGGCAGTTCTGAAAAGCTAATTCCTTCAGGAAAGGAGGTCCAGGACTCTTGAATTCTTTCCTCATATGCACGCCCTCTATTACTCTGTCCACTGTGACTGTTGCCAGGAAAGGCTCTCTGGTCACAAACCCTAGAGCTCCAGTATTCTCTGTTGACTCTCACACCCAAAAGAGAAAACTTGGTTGCAAGGCCCTGTCTACTGCCCAGAGAATGACAGTAATTATTGCACACAGACCTGGGAAAGGTATTGCTTTAAAAAGAAACAGCACATAAACATAGTTTATCATATGACCCAACGATTTAACTCCTGGGGTATATACCACCCACAACTGAGAACAGGTACTTAAATACTTGTACGTGAACGTTCATAGTAGCATTATTCACAACAGCCAAAATGTGGAAGCAATCTGAATGTCCACCAAAAGATGAATGGGTAAGTAAATTGTGGTGTGGGCACACCACAGAATACTCTTCATCCGTAAAACGTAATGGAGTCGTGCCACCTGCCACAATGTGGATCAACCTGGAGAACATGCTAAGTGAACACAAAAGGTTTCGTACTGTACGATTCCATTTATACAAAGTATCTAGGGAAGGCAAATCCATAGACAGAATTGTCCGTTGCCAAGGTCTGGAGGAAGGGGAGAATGGGGAGCAACTGCTTAAGGAGTACTGGGTTTTCTTTTGGGGTGATGAAAACGTTTTGAAACTTACTAGAGATGGTAGCTGCTCAAGAGTATAAATGCTCTAAATGTCAATGAATTGTTCACTTTAAAATGTTTCATTTTATGTCGCATGAACTTCACCAAATAAGAAATCCAAAAAGGGGTGGAGGGGCAGGCACTGACTCAGCTGGTATTTACCTTTATCCCCTTACACCTGCCCTTCATCCCACCTGAGGGTGCAGGTGGGTCAGCCACTGTGCGACCTGAAGCAACAAACATTTGCCAAGAATGGCTGAGCGTAAGGCTAAAAGAAATCTGGGTCTTAGATGTCACAAGGAAACCATGGTATCATCAGTTTTACTGAGACAAAACACCTAGTCAAGGAACTAGCAAAGTCTTTGTTCTTTACAAATGTTCTCTTTTAAAAAAATGACCTTAACATAGAATAAGTGAACAAATTCACACGTAAGTCTGGGTTAGATGTATTTGTTAGATGTGCTTGTGGTTAGATGGTTCCCCCCGTTGCTGGGAAATGCCCTTTGCTACACAGATCGGCACTCACCATCTGTAAGCATTCCAAACGGGGAAATACGAAACAGCATCACAAACATTAGGGATGCAAGAGGTGACAGAGACTGAAAATAACAGTCTTTTAGATAAAGGCCACAGTTTATTCCCGGACTAGACAAACATAGTTGTTTGTTCATTCAGTGCGTGTGGATGACTACTTACCAAGTGCCACGCATGGAGCCGGGGATACGGGCCGGAATACTTACAAGCAAGCAGGAAAG
The DNA here is from genome assembly GCA_007922815.1 of Macrotus californicus. Classification (NCBI taxonomy): domain Eukaryota; kingdom Metazoa; phylum Chordata; class Mammalia; order Chiroptera; family Phyllostomidae; genus Macrotus; species Macrotus californicus. Next base: position 6,123 of record VMDR010014166.1, on the reverse strand, counting down.
GTAAAGTCTCTGCCCTCATGGAGCTTACATTCTCGTGAAGGGGAAATACAGACAATAAACACACAAGCAATTTTTCATATATGTTATATATTAATATAATGCGTACAGAGGGACACACTGAGCTTCCAACTCTCCCCCGATTTAGGACTGGCTCCTAGTTCCTCCACCCACGACAGGACATGGCAGGGCGCTCGGTCCGCCCGAGGTTACCGGAGGCAGCACTTCCCACACCCCACGTGGGCGTCGGTAGTGAGAACCAGGCCGTTCCTTCCCACCATCGCCGACATGCCTACACTTCACATCTCACCCGACTGCAGCGAACAGACAAAAATACCTCATCCCAACCACTGCCACCCCTAAAGGGGGAAGAATGAAACCAGCAAAACTGTTACTGTCTCAAGAACAAAGAGCCTACAAACAAAACAAAGCCTGGTTGGGAGGGTTGGGGAGAAGAGGAAAGTGGGCCCAGCATTCAGGTCAAAAACTTATTGACCTGAGTAATCACTAAATACAATGCGTGTCACTCTAGCGCCTGAAGAAAATGCCCTAGACCAGGGCTGCCCCATAGAAAATATAATGCAAACTACAAATGCGAAGCATATATGCAATTTAAAATTTTCTGATGGCCACACACAAAAAGAAAGAAAAAGCAGCAGGGGAAATTATTTTTAATAGTATATTTCCTCTAACCCAACATATCAACAGAATTATCTTTTCAACATCTCATCAATATAAACTTATTATTTTACATTCTTTATCCCCATACTGAGTTTTCAGAATTTGTTGTATATTTTACATTCATAGCCCATCTTAGTTTGGACTAGATATATTTCAAGTACTCAAATATCTGTATGTGCCTGGTGGCTACCAACCCAGAAGTGCAGTCCTAGACAAAGTATTTACTTAACTCCCTTTTCCATGAACATTAAAGCTAATGGCTCCCCAGAACTGAAGCTCCTAGCCATCTCATTGGCTGTGCCCAAGAAGCTATATTCTGGCACCCTCTACTGTTAGTCCTGGAGAAACAGCCCTGGGTGCCATGAACCACAAATGAACATAATTAACTGATTAAGAAAATATACATATATTTGCAATTCAGGCAGAAACAAAATGATCAGCCTTGGTGCAGAAAGGGTTATGTTCATATAGTGCTGATTCATCAGCCCATCCATCCAACAGAGAGTCTACCACGTACCAGAATCAATTCTATATGCTAGTGTCCTGCCCTCAAGGAGCTTAGTATTTTGGAGGAGAGGTTGATAGACATAATAATTAAATGAGAAATAAATTCATTTCAAATACCAATTTTGCTATGAAGAAAATGAAACAGGAAAACATGATCACGAATGGCACAGACAGAGAAGGCAGCATTTAAGCTGAGAATGAAATAACAGGGATGAGAGTGGAAGAGAATGTTTTATGCAGAGAACGTAGTCAGGGCAAAGACCTACGGTAGCTTGGCATACTTGTAAAACAGAGAAAATGTCAAAGTGGTTAGAGAGTAGTGAACAAGGAGAAGAATACATGGAAGGAGCCCTGGTCAAAAAGCGAGCAAAGGGCCAGACCACTGAGGGCCCACAGAAAAGGGTAAGGAATTTAGATGTTATTCTGAGGGGAAAAAAGTCAATGACGTGTTCTAGGGGGTAGGGAGTTTGGGAGATGATCATCTAATTTACATTTTTAAAAAATCTTGTGTGTGAGGAGTGGTCAACACTCCCGGGGAGGTGTTAAGAATTAAGAGTGGGGAGGCCAAGAGCGGAAAGGTGAGAGCTGATGTAGCTTGGAAGAGGCTGCTAGTGGTAAAAGTAATAAGAAATCAAATTTAAAATGTACTTTATTTTGGGGGGTGAGAGTAGAATCAAATACAGGGTCCAGCACAAGTAACACCCCTTTTTATTACAAAATCTTTTATTACAAAATCATAAGCATGGAATTCTGTAACATAGCATCACACTCAAACCTACCATGACATTTTAGGTGAAATGCTCAAACTAAAACTATAAATTATACCCACATGATTACCCTACCAACCATACTCAAGCAGGCCTTACTTCTGCCGGACTCTGGACTTTAATACAAACTCCCACAAACATGGGAGCAAAAGAGAGCCAGGGTGGGGGAAAAAGGCTCTAAGAATATAGTCCATTCTCTGAAGTTTCATTCAGGGTGGGGCTGAGGGGTGGACCCACAGTGAAGGCATCCTCTCTTCCTGACCCCTAGGGGGCTCTAGGCCGTGCTCCAAGCTCAGCAGGTATTCGGGTGCTTCTGAAGGCCATGGAGATGCCGGACACCCTCCTGGTGTGAGTCCCACGCAGGGAATGCTGCAGTACCTTCCACACCTCCTCTCACCTGCACACACAGCGTGTGCTCCTGGCAACACTCTCACCTGCAGTAGTTCGCATCCAGCTTCTGGCTCGTCTCCTGAACCACGTGGCTGGCCTCCACAGAGCTCAGCACCTTCAGGTTTAGCACTTAAAATAGAGTACGGCTTGATCTCCCCAGTGTCTCTGACTGTGGCTCTGCCTTCACCATCCAAAATTTTAAAAACTACATTGGCTTAACCAGTGTAATAACATAAACAATAAAATACTTTAAAAATTAAGAGAATCTGGAATAAAAGAAATTATACTGGCTTGACTTGTCCTTCTGAGATGCTGTTTGTTAGTGTATATAAATTTTAAGAAAAATCTGAAGACCCTCCTAGCCAACCCCTGCTGGCGCTGGCTGGGTCCAGAGGGAGAAGCTGGGATCCTACCATCAGGCTCACCAGCTTGGAGGCAGTTTTTGTTAATGGTTCCCTCTGGAGCTCTACCACTGCTGCTGGTGCTGCTGCTGCTGCTGCTGTGGGTGGTGGAGCAGCTCCCAGGGCCACGCTGGACAGCTGGGCTGGGGTTGGTAGTGGACTTCAGACCAGGTAGGGGAGTCCTGGTCTTTGACTTCAGGCGGGGTGGGGGAACGGTCATCCCCGTTTCCATCCTGGCTGGGGAAATGGTCATCCTTGCTTCCAGCTGGCTGAGGGAATGATCCTCCTTGTTTCCATGCTGGGTTGGGGACTGGGCATCCTTGACTTCAGGTTGACTGGGGGACTGGCAGACTTACTGGTTTTCTGCCCCGATGCCTGAACCTCTTGGGTTGTGAAAATACTGCTTGCTGTTGGGGTCTCAGGGGAGGGCTGTCGTAGAGCTGCAAGATCTCTGGGGCCGTTTAGGGGGTGGCACCACAGAAGGTGTACAGTTCATGATCTGAAAATTCTGTACTGAAGCCAAAGTCTGTTAGTTTGATATTTAGCTCACTGCCTAGACGTATGTTCTCTGGCTTCAGTTCCTGGTGCGCGATTCTCCTCTGGTGGCAGTTGCTGGAACGTGGCTCGAGCTTCCTCCTAGGTCCTGAAGCCGTAGTTCTTGAGAAAGTCAAGTAAGTGACCTCCGCTCATATGTTCCATGAAGAGAAAATATTGGTTCCAGGGGGCAATTACCTTAAATAACTTGGTGATGTTGGGGTGATTTGGGCTCTTAAGACAATGAACTTCTTGAAAAACTTCAGAGAAGCCCCTCTGACTCGAGTTTCACAGCCATGTCTGTGCTGGTCAAAACATGCTGGGCCAACCTTACTTCGGCAAAGGATTCCTTGCCAGTGGTGTTTAGTAGTATGTAATAGCCAATGTGGCAATCCTTGGCAAAGATGTCTGCAAAGTCATTAGACATGGTGACTTCAAAATTAAAAAAAAAAAATTGAGGAAAAATAAAAAGTTTTCAAAAACCGCCAAATAACAAAAAAGAAAAATGAGAACTATTTGGCCTCATCACAGTTTTACTTTGGAAAAAAGAAAAAGGATCCCCCCAAAGCCTTTTTTATGTAGGGTATTAAAGGTTGATATTTACTAGAAATGAAAATCTGTAAGATGCAAAAAGAAAAGAAAAATGAAAAACCTGACTTATTCTCACGTTCTAGGTCTCCATTCAAATAGAACCTGCTTGGAGAGGGCTTCCCCGATCCATCCAGCCCTGCCTGCCGCTCCCAGCCCATCACATTTGTCATCTTCATAGCACTGAGCACAGGGTACCGGATTCTTGCTCACCATCCGCCCTTCCCACCAAGGGGGAGCATGACTGCAGTGGTCACTGTGTCTAACACAATGAGTGGTAACAAAGTAAGTGTTCAATAAAGGTTTGTTTACTGGATTATTAGAAGAGTTTGGGGGGGGGGACAAAATAAAATATGACCAACTGTTTGTTCAATCAAAGTGATTCATGACTTTATCTTTAAATAATTCATGTCTGTCCTCATTCAGCTTTTAAGGCCCATAAGATAGGAAAGAGGAAGGCTGAAGTCCGGGTTTCCAGGTATGTGGGCACTGGGGGAGCCTGAGGAAGAGCCAACTGGAAGGAGCCTTGCAGTCTTGATGTGGCAAAGTGGTTGCTTCCACAAGTCCTTGGTTACAAGGCTTCTCTCCAGCTAGAGTTCAGGTGGTTATTCAGGATGACTTTTCTGTAATTTAGTTATAATTCCAGTTTGGTCCTAGGAAGTGGTTAGTGTACCTTCCACCTACTCCACTGCCATCATGGATCCTTAAAATACACTTTAAATTTATCAGCAAATCCTATTAGCTCTACCTTCAAAATTAGACGATATAAATTAGATTTGGGGTCTGACAGGCCTTGCTAATGAGTTGGATGTGGGAAACCACTCTGACCAACTATGAGACGATTGGCTGAGCACGTAAGGGCAACAGCGGTGCCACTGACTGGGGTGGGGACTGAAACAGGAGCAAAAACCTGCCCTCCTCCTCCTGTATTTCCATCTAGATGAATGGAACCACCATCCAGTCGGAAACCTGAGCTTTACCCAAGGCCTATCCAGTCAACAAATCCGTTAATGCTACCTTCCCAAAGTTTCCCAAATCCATCTGCTCCTCTCCATCCCCACTGACTTCGACAATTTTTTAGACCAAATTACTCACCAAGACTACTGAAATGGCCTTTGAGATCTTCAGGTTTAAACTCCAACCCAACATCAATGCTACAAACTGCCCCCTGCTTAAAATTCTCTAACAACGTTTTCGAAGAGCAATTTGGCAACACCTATCCAAGTTTAAAATGGACGTGCCTTTTGACTCTTTTATGATTTCATCCTATAGAAATACTCAGAGAATAAAAATATCAAGGTATTTCATTGTAATGTTTTAACAGTTGAAAAACTGGACACTTACCCCAACACCGTTCAATACGGAAATTGTTACACGAACCATGATACAACTACACTGTAAAATTCTGTCTAGTCATTATTTAAAAATCTGATGCAAACCTAAATATACTGAAAGATTTTCATCTTTTAAAGATGCTTTAAAGGCAAGTGTCAATGTGTATGCAATTGCATTCATTTAAAGATCTTTGCAGAATACTGGTGTGTATGTGCATATGTTGTTTCTTAAAGGCTCAGAAAAGGTCTGGGGAGACACACATTCAACGTAAAAATAACAAGTTACCTCGGGGTAGTGAGATAGGGATGGGCTGTGTAAAGAGTTTCATTTTTTCACTATATATATTTTACTAGATGAATTTTTGAAAAAGTAGTATGCATATAACCAAAAAACTGTATGACCATCTTGTGTGCCTTAATATAATTAAAGGCACTTTAGGACCTGGCACCAGCCTTCTATCCAGACTGATCTCTCAGACTACATTTGGTAGGCAATAATTTCTTTTTATTGACAGGAAATGTGGGAATGACTGTTGAAACTGGGTCATGTACTATAGGCTTATCTGTTTTGCAACTGAAATAGGAAATACAGCCTCTGGTACTCAGGACATGAAAATCTTCTCAAGAGCAGGTAAGGGTACTCACTCATTCCTCTGCGGGGACACCAGAATCGGCTCATTCCTTTAGCTTTTCAAAGAAAGGAGTAAAATTTCATGACTCTTTCTCCTTCTTAGCCCATTTGGCTTTACATGTTTTGAAAGTAGCTGTACTTCCTTTGTCTACTTTGTTCCCTTTATAATATAAAAAGCCAAAGGAATAGATAGTAAATTTATCATAGTGCCAGTGTCTTTCTGAAAATCTTTTTCATTTTCTCAAAAGATTTTTAGATATTTAAAAAAAAAGTAATAGCCCAGCCCGACTAAG
>VMDR010014165.1:0-23919 GCA_007922815.1 Macrotus californicus | reverse complement strand
CAGTCCAGTTTCCTCAACACCATTTATTGAATGGGTTGTCTTTACCTTATTGTATATTCTTCCCTGCTTTGTTATAAATTAATTGACCATGTAGGCATGGACTTATTTCTAGACCCTTTATTCTGTTCCATTGATGTATATGTCTGTTTTTATACAAGTACCATGCCATTTTGATTACTATAGACTTGTAGCACAGTTTGATATCAGGCAGTGTGATACCTCCAATTTTGCCCTTCTTTCCTCAAGATTGCTGTGGCTATTTGGGGTCTTTTGTGGTTCCATATAAATTTTAAAAGTATTTGTTCTAATTCTGTAAAAAATGCCATTAGTATTTTGATGGCAATGGCTTTAAATCTATAGTTGTTTTGGGTAGTATGGACATTTTAACTATGCTAATTCTTTATATCCATTAGCACAGTTTATGGTTCCATTTATGTGTATCTTCTCCAACTTTGTCCTTCAACGTCTTATTCGAAGGACAAGTCATTTACCTCCTTGGTTAAATTTATTCCTGTTAATTTTTTTTGCAATTGCAAATGGGGTTGTTTTCTTAATTTCTCTCTCTGATAGTTTGTTATTGTGTTTAAATATGCAACCACTTTCTAAATATTAATTTTGTGTCCTGCTACTTTACTGAATTCATTTATCATTTCTAGAAGTTATTTGGTGGAGACTTTGGGGTTCTCTCCATATAGTATCATATCATCTGCAAATAATAATAGTTTTACTTCTTCTTTTTCAATTTGAATGCATTTATTTCTTCATCATGTCTGATTGCTGTGGCTAGGACTCCCAATATTATGTTGAATAAAAGCGGGGAAAGTAGACATCCTTGTCTTGTTTCTGATCATAAGGAAAATTTGGTATGCTAGTGTTTTGTTGAAGATTTTTGCATCTATATCCATCAGAGATATTGCCGTACAATTTTTGGTTTTCTAATAATGTCTATGTGGCCAGGGTGATATTGGCCACATAGAATGATCTGGGGAGCGTCCCCTCCTCTTGGATTTTCTGGAATAGTTTGAGAGACAGGTGTTAATTTTTTTTTTTAATGTTTAGTAAAATTCACCTGTGAAGCCATCTGGTCCAGTACTGTTGTTTGTTGGGAGCTTTTTGATTACTGGTTCAATTTTGTTGGTAGTAATCAGTCTGTTCACATTTTGTTTCTTCTTTGACTCTGTCTTGGAAGATTATAGGAATTAATTATTTTTTCCAGATTGTCCAATTTGTTGGCATAAAATTGTTCATAGCATTTTCTTATAATTCTTTGTATTTTCTGTGTCAGTTGTCACTTCTCTTTCATTTCTGATTATATTTATTTGGATGCGCTCCCTTTTTTCTTGATGAGTCTGATTAAAGTTTTATCAATTTTGTCTATCTTTTCAAAGAATCAGCTCCTGGTTTCATTGATCTTTTATATTGTTTTATAGACTCTATTTTGTTTATTTTCACTATGATTTTATAATTCCTTCCTTCTACTCACTTGGGTCTTTGTTTGTTGTTCTTTTTCCAATTCCTTAGATAAAAGTTCAGATTGTTTATTTGAGTTTTTATTTGTTTCTTGAGGTAGGGCTGTATAGCTCTAAATGTCTTAGGACTGTTTTTTCTGTGTCCCATAGATTTTAGGTCTTTTTTTTTTTTCATTTTAACTTGTCTCAAAGTAGCTTTTCACTTCTTCCTTGATCTTATTGGTTTGCAATTTATTACATTGTTGAGCAGCATGTTACTTAGCCTCCGTATCTTTGTCTGTGTGTTTTTTTAGTATTTTTCTTGTAATTGATTTCTAGTTTCATGCCATTATGGTTGGGGAAGATGATTGATATGATTTCAATCTTCTTAAGTTTATTGAGAACTGTTTTATGGCCTACCCTGTGGTCTATCCTGGAAAATGTTCCATGTGCACTTGAAAAGAATACATATTCTGTTGCTTTGGGGTGAAATACTCTAAAAATATTAAATATATCTGGCCTAATGTGTCATTTAAGGCCATAGTTTCCTATGTCTTCTTGTCTGGAAGATCTTATCCTAAGATGACAATGAGGTGTTAAAGTCCCCTACTATGACTATTTTTGTCTCTCTCTTTATGTCTATCAATATTTGCTCTTATGTTGGGCACATAAATGTTTACAAGGGTTATATTCTCTTATTGGATTTATCCCTTTATCATTGTAAAATGTCCTTCTTTGTCTCTTGTTATAACCTTTGTTTTAAAATCTATTTTGTCTGATATAAGTATAGCTACCCCAGCTTTTTTTTATCATTTGCAGGAAATATCTTTTTCCATCCCTTTACTTTCAGCCTTTGTGCATCCTTCAATCTGAAGTGAGCCTCTTATAGGAAGCACATGTATGGGTGTTTTCTATTCCATTCCACCCTATGCCTTTTGATTGGAGTATTTAATTCATTTACATTTAAATGGATTGTTAATAGATACATAGTTATTGCTATTTCATTGTTTATAGTTATGTTCTTTTCTTGCCTTCTTTAACATTTATTAACATAAATTTGTAATAATTGCTTTATGGTAGTGAACTCTTTCAGATTTTTCTTGTCTGGGAAGCTCTTTATCTGTCTTTCGATTTTAAAAGATAGCCATGCAGGGTAGAGTAATCTTGGTTGTAGGTTCTTGCTTTTGATCATGTTGAGTATTTTGTGCCAATCCCTTCTGGTCTGTAAAGTTTCTGTCGAGAAATAAAGTGAAAGCCTTATTGGTGCTCCCTTGTAGGTGACTAATTGCTTTTCTCTTGCTGCTCTAAAGAGTCTCTTTTTTATTTACTCTTTAAAATAGATTTTATTTACTTATTTGAGAGGGGAGGGAGGGAGAAAAAGAAAATGAGAACCATCAACATGTGAGAGGAAACATCCATTAGTTGGCTCCCCTTTGCATCTTGACCAGGGACTGAACCTGCAACCCAACAATGTCCCGCAACCCAGGATCCTTTGCTTTGCCAGAAGGCCCCCAACTGAGCCACACAGTCAGGGTTGTGATTTATCAATAAGTTTACATCCTCGAGGGGTACAGCATTACATGGACTCTGTGTCCGATGACCTTAGCAGGAAGGTTGCTTCGGAATTGAGCACAAACCATGCCACTGTTTCCATGAGCACGAGTTACCTTTCCCCAGATGACTCTGGTTTTGTTTGGTTTCCCACCAGCAGTCACTGTGTTGTTCTTTGCTTTGTACACATAAGCACCTCTCTTGCCTAGATAGAATTCCATTTCATCTTGAGCATAAACACCTTCACTTTTAAGAAGAGCCGTGTGCTCCCTCTGGTTCCACAGATCCTGTTTATAGCCAGCAAAAATGGCCTTGGACCACAGCTTTCCAGACATATTTGTTGTTGTAGAAGTCCTGGTTCTGGCAGGCTTCACAGGCTTCAAGATGGTGAAAAAGAAAAGTGAGCAAGAGTCTTTTTTTATCTTTAACCTTTGACATTTTAATTATGATGTGTCTTGGTATGGTCCTCTTTGGGTTCATCATGTTTCGGATTCTCTGCACTTCCTGGACTTGTGTGTATATTTCCTTGACTAGGTTAGGGAAGTTTTTTATCATTATTTCTTCAGATAGGTTCTCAATCCCTTACTCTCTCTCTCTCTTCTCTTTCTGGCATCCCTACGATGCAAATGTTGTTGTGTTTCTTGTTGTCTCAGAGGTCCCTTAAAATACCCTCATTTAATTTATTTTTCTTTCTGCTGTTCTGATTGGGTATTTTCTGCTACCTTGTCTCCCAAATTGCTGATTTAATCTTCTGCTACATCTAATCTGCCGTTGATTCTTTCTAGTTTTTTTTTTTTTTTTAATTTCAGGTATTGTATTCTACATTTCTGACTGGTTCCTTTTTTTTCTATTTCCTTTTTTGTGTTTCTTCTCTGTTTGTTGAAGTTCTCACTAAGTTCTTCCAGTCTTCCCCTAAGTTCATTGAGTATTGTTATAACCAGTATCTTGAACACTACCTAGTCAACTGCTTGCCACCATTTAATTAGTTGTGTTTTTCTAGAGTTTTCTCCTGTTATTTTTACTTGGGGCTTGTTTCTTTGTCTCCTCATTTTGGCTTCTATATATTAGTTAGACCTGCTTCATCTCCCAGGCTTGGCAGGGTGGCCTTATATAGTAGGTGACCTGTGGTGTTCAGTGGTGCCTCCTCCCTGGACACCTACCCTGGGTGTTCCAGGATTGTTGTGCAGGTCGTGTGTGCCCTCCTGTTGTAGTTGAGACTTGATTGCTGTTGCACATCAGTGGGATGGGTTGATCCTCAGGCTGACTCACTGTGAGGATTGGCCACAATGACAGTGTATGTGCTGCTCTTTAGGGGTTGACCCATGGATTGGGCATTGCCCCAGTGGGCTCCGGTACTTGCTGAGACTATCCTTTGGGTGTGCTTCTTATAGAACTAATAGGGTGGTTCTCTGTTATTGCCTCAAGCTGGCCACTTAATTTGTTTGGTCTGGAGCCTCTGGAAGGGCCTCTAGTGTAGGCTGAGGTCAGCCACTGCCTGTGACCAGCCCTGGCCTACCTGGTAGGCACTACAAAGCAATTCATGGTTTGTTGCTGCCTGTGCTGGGCCTGAAGGTACATGAGACAGTCCACAATACACACTGAGGGTGGCAGCCACCATTACTGGGTTTGGGGACACACAACAGAAGGCACAAAGCACTTTGAGACCTGCTACCACCTGCTGGCTGCCCATAAGGCTCAGCCACTTAACTCAGGCAGTTCATGAGTTAAGTGAAGTGGGATCATAAGGAGTCACCAGGGTGCTACAAGTGTTGTTCACTAAGTTAATGCAGACTTAGATTGGGCCTCTCATCAAAAGGCAAAAGGCACATTAGTGCCAGTCACCACCTGCAGGACCTGCGGACCTTTAAGAGTTTTCAAGAAAGACTGCAGTATGGGCTGTGGCTGGCTGCTTGCTGCTGAAAGAGCCTCTGGTAGTGCACGAGTTAGGTAGGGTGGGATCTCAAGGAGTTGTCAGGGTGGGGTGAGTGGTGTTCACCAGGCTACTGCAAATTTGATTTGGCTGTGTGGGACAAAGGCGCAACACAGGAACAATGGCAACTGTCCTTCTAGCCCTTGCCTTGAAACCACATGATTAAGTTTCTCCTTGTCTGTCTCTGGAACCCACAAGCTGCTATCCCTTCTGTGTAGCCCAGAATGAGTTCCTGTGATCAAGTGAGTCTGTGCATGGGCCTTTTAAGAGGATGTCTGTGTTCTCAGCAACTTTCCCTCTCACCTGGACAGACAAAATCCCTGCTGCTTTTCACAGCCAGGTGTCGTGGGGCTGGGGACTCCTCTTTCTAGTATTGGTGCTCCATGCTGAGGGCCTGGTGTTGGGCTGGCCCTCCTTGTTCCTCCTTGCTCCTCAAGCTGGCTTTTTTGCTCCTCAAGCTGGCCTCCTTGCTCCTATCTCTGCAGCTGAGATATCCCTCCTGATTTTTGTCTGCCAAACATGGGTGTGGGACCAGCCCATTCAGTGTCTCTGCCTCTCCTACCACTCTTGGCATGGCTGCTTCTTTGCATCCTCAGTTATAGGACTTCTGTTTAGCTGGTCTTCAGATAGTTCTTAGGTGGATTGTTCTATAATTTAGCAGCAGTTTTGATATGGTCATGGGAGAAGATGAGCACATTTACCTCCTCTGCCATTTTAACCAGAACCCAGAAATGTGGATTTTAATCCCATCTATTCTGTTTAGAAGTTAGTGACATTGGACACATCACAACTCTTTTGAGTTATAGTTTTTTCAACTGTAAAATATAGATAAAAATATTGTTTCATTCACAAGATTAAATGAGATAATGATTTGTAACAGTATAGATCAATGATTACCAGATCTACCTGAATATTGGAATTACCTAGATCGAATATACATACAAGTCCAAGAAGTACAGAGAGTCCCAAACAAGACGAACCCAAAGAGGCTGACACCAAGACACATCATAGTTGAAATGGTAATGGTTAAAGACAAAAACAGAATCTTAAGAGCAACAAAAGAAACACAGTTATTTACCAACAAGGGAGCTCTGATAAAAATGTCAGCTGATTTCTCAACAGAAACTTCACAGGCCAGAACAGACTGGCACAAAATATTCAAAGTGATGAAAAGCAAAGGTCTACAACAAAAATTACTCCACCCAGCAAGGCTATCATTTAAAATTGAAAGAGACAAAGAGCTTCCCAGACAAGAAAAAGTTAAGGAAGTTCATGACCACCAAGCCAATATTATAAGTAATGTTCAAGGGGCTTCTTTAAGAAGGCAAAAAAGTACATAAATATAAATAATAAAATAGAAATAACTATGTACCTATCAATAATCACTTTAAATGTAAATGAATTAAATGCTCTAATCAAAAGATATAGGGTGTTGAATGGACAAGAAAACAACACCCATACTTATGCTACCTATAAGAGACCCACTTCAGATTGAAAGATGAACACAGACTGGAAGTAAAAGGATAGAAAGAGATAGTTCATGCAAGTAGAGACAAAAAGAAAAGCTGGAGTAGCAATATTTATTTCAGACAAAGTAGACTTTAAGATTTCATTCATTTATTTAGTTTTAGAGAGAGGGGAAGGAAGGGAGAGAGAGAAGGAGAGAAACATCGACGCTAGAGAAAAACATGGATCGGTTACCTCTTGCATGCACCCTGGCCAGGGATGGATCCTGCAACCTAGGCATGTGACCTGACTGGGAATCAAACCAGTCAGGGACAAATAAAATAGACTTTAAAACAAAAGCTATAACAAGAGACAAAGAAGGACCTAGCAATTTCACTTCTGGGTGTTTATTCAAAGAAACCCAAAACACTAATTCAAAAAACCATATGCATCCCTATGTTCATTACAGCATTATTTACAACAGCCAAGATGTGGAATTATCTATCAAGAGACAAATAGATAAGAATATATATATATGTGTGTGTGTGTGTGTGTGTGTGTGTGTGTGTGTGTGTGTGTATCTCAAAGGGATTAAGATGTGCAAATTGCCAGTTATAAAAACAGTCACAGGGAGGTAAAATACAGCATATAGAATACAGTCAATAATATTGTAATAACTATGTATGGTGTCAGATGGGTACTAGACTTATCAGGGTGATCACTTTGGATGTTATATAATTATCTAATCACTATGTTGTATGCTTAAAACTAATATAATATTGTATGTCAACTGTAACTGAAAAATAAAAACTATTAAATAATGAACACCCCCTCCCTTCAAAAATTTCCAGTGGCTCTCTCCACTGCTTACTAACTAAAGCCTAATCTCCCTAGATGACCACTCGAGTCCCTTCCAGACTCATCCCCATTCACTGCTCACATACTTAAGCCTGAAATGACACCACTTGTTTTCTAGTCCACTGTCTATTCTCATGCCATGTCACCTGCTGCAAGGTTCCCTAGCCCCATCTCTGTTTTAGGAGATACTACCCAGCCTCAATTCAAGGACTATCTTCATCTCTGACCACTACCAGCTGGACGAATTCATTCTTCTGCTACTACAAATTTCATTTGTGCTACTTGCATGATTCATCACATACCATCTCATACCATCCCCACCATTCCTTGTAGTGAAGTCATTTATATCCATGTATTACCTCCCCTGTTAGGCTGAAAGCTCCCAAGGGTAGAAATCATGTCTTATATGTATGTGCATGCCCCAATTCCCAACATCAACCAGCTCAAGATACTTTTCCTGCCTTTCCCTAGTTCACAGACCCCTATGCCTCCTCTAAGATCCAGGTCAAATGCCAACTCCTCTAGCTCCTCCAGGCAGAGCCAACTCATCTCTTTTTCTTTCTGTAGGACTGTGTAACGTATGTCTGCCTCCCTCTCCCACCCAGGAGGCAGTGTTATGGTTGAGAGCACACACTCTCCAATCTCTATGTCTGGGTTCACATCTCAAAACTGCCACTCAGAAAAGCTATGTAACATTGAGAAATGTATTTAACCTCTATATGCCTGTTTCTTCATGGTACCTATGCTAGCAAATGAGTTAACATATATAAATCATTTAACACAGTGATGAGCAGATATATTATTAACTGCTAAATAAATGTTAGCTATTAATATCGTTACTTGATTCTAAGATCCTTGAAGGCACGATCTGTGTCTTGATCTTTGTATGTGTTTGTGGGTTACATGAATAAATAAGATTTAGCATTCAATAACTATTGGTTGGTTGGTTGGTTGGATAGATGAATAGATGGATGAGTGGTCAAGTAGGTATTGTGTTGCCAAATGGTTGCATGAATAAGTGAATCAGTAGGTATTCAATATATGTTGGCTGGTTAATTCGTTGCTTAAAATAAATGAGGAAATGAGGAAATGAATGAATAATAGGCATTTAATAAAAAGGTTGGTTGTTTGCATGGTTGAATTAACAAGCAGATTTTCCACAAACAGCAGATGTTTCATAAATGTTGACTGGTTGAGTGAACGGACAAATATCCCTAATATACAACAATTGCCTGGAGCAAAGCCAGAGAGGACACAGCTAAGAGCATTGGTGGGGGTGGAGTGATAGAGCCTGTCCCCCAATAACTACCTCAGAGACAGTTTACTTGTCCCCACCATTTCTGAAGCTTTCCCGTACACATACCAGCTGCTTCTGCATGTTACCTGGGGCTACACTATGGAGGATATTGGAACCTGGGGGTAGGGAGAGGGCTGTAGATGAGCTAGACCCTCTTCTTCCCACTCAGCTTTGGTCCACTTCATCCTGGTCCCTTGGCCCCAGCACTGGCCTCCATGCCCCACCCCCAGTGAATAGGGGCCTACACCTCAGAGCACATTAGGAGCAGATGCTGTGTTACCTCAGTCCCTAGGGTCAGGCATGTACTAATTGGCTCCCACATCCTTGGCCCTATTCCCTGGCCCTGCTTTTCCCTTGAGGCAGTCCCAGCAACACACATTTCTGGTTAATGAATTATTTTGCAACACACTTGGAAATGCATGAACTAGAAATCTTATACATGTTAAAGAATTTTGCCATTTCCATTAAATATGCCATTCATTTGGTGGGTAATTAAATGTGCAATAATGGACTCTAATTTCCATCTTAAATGACTTCCTAAGAGCAGCAGAAAGGGAGATGCAGGGAGTAATTTTCTGGAAGAGCTTTTTTTCCCCCTACAGCTTTTTAGCACATAGAAGAAGGAGGAATTGAGTAAAATAAAGTTGGTTTCTCTACTGCTGTACATGGGAGTGTGTCTGCAATTATCCCCCTTGGGGAAAGACACTAGATGCTGTAACTCACCCCAAGGCCCTAGGCCAGCCTGGGGACTGCTGCCTGGCAGTCTTGGTGTTGCGTGGACAGGTTGGGCAGCAACAGGAGCTGGTGATGTGGTGGGGAGGAGGCACCTCTGCAGACCCCACACCCCACATTTGTGCAGAGACCCTAAATCTGAAAGTGAGAAGCCTTCCTTCTCCTCTCCACCCTTCCCACACCGTACATATATGTGTGCTGTATGTGAGCATGAACACGTACACACAAGCAAGGAATTCACCTTCTAACTCTAGAAGCTCCAGTCTGAGCCAGCTTCAGGGAGGAAGCCAGGAAGCAGGAGGGACATGAAGGGGGCTATGCCACACAAGGAACAAAAAGCATGAGGTATGAAACAGCCCCTCCTGAGGAAGCTACATGGGCTTAGAAGTTGGAATACACCTGGGTTCAAATTCAACCTCCACCACTTGCTTGAGAATATGGTTCAGTTACTTAGCCTCTCTGAGCCTCAGTTTTCTCATCTGTAAGACGGGAGTAGTTAAACACAACTCAGAAGACAATAGTTACAGTCAAAGGCTAGATCAGGTACAAAGGCCCCAGTATAGCCCTGGCACACAGTAGCAACATCTCAGTAGGTCAAATTCCCTCTTGCCTTCTCTTCCTTGCTTGGCATTCAGAACAAGACTTGCCCATATCAGTATGCAGTTCCAAGGCCCCAAGAGGCACCACTCCTCTGAGAGATGAGCCCTGATTCCTCCCCACTCAATAGTGTCATCCCTCGGACCATCTTACACTCTGCTTTACCCCTGTCTTCATCCCATCTCTAGGACAGCCTCTGCATTTCAGAGGGAATGAGTCTTTCAGCCTTTCTCCAGGCAGGGCTGAGACTGTGGGAGGTGCAGATTTCAGAAAGAAATGGGATCCTGATACAAAGGTATCAAGAATGAGGGAAGGCAAAAAGTGCAAGGCTGGTCCTTCCCTTGGCTGCATGCCTGTGGTGAGTTCCTGGACCTCCTGGTCATCCCTTAGGGGCATTCCTTCCTTTGTAGAATTTTCAGGGGCTGATGCCAGGGGGTGCCAGGCAGAGTTCTCCACTCCCACTGGCAGGAATGTGGAAGGCCCAATGGAAGGGCTGTCACTGCCCTGTGCCTCGCAGATCCTGGGTTTCTTCTCAGCTTGGCAGAGTCTCTGAGAGTGGAAGAGGGCACTAAGAGGGGCTTGAGGGCCATAAGTTAGGCTGCCTCCCTACTCCTCTGGCTGGCCTCCACCCAGGGCATCTGGAAGGGAGATAAGGGAATAATTCTGAGGACTATCCCAGTGTATCTTGGGATCTCAGACCAGGAAATGGACTGCATAATAACTCAACTGGAAGTAGGCCTGGGGTAGAGGTGGAAGTGAAGGCAAAATGAAAAGACATTATCTAGTTGACTCAAAGCAGAGGCTCCACTTAAATCAAAAACTAGATATGGGCAAATATGTGCCGGGAATGGGGATAGTGTCCTTTATGAGGCAACAGCAGACTGGATGACAAGGGACTCAAAGGACAGTTATACCCAGCCATAGGGCTCCATTCAGTGAGGTGAAGGGGACAGCCTACGACTCCCTGAAGCCACTCCGGGTTTACTCTGAAGTCCTTTCATTTATTTATTCTTTTAAGCACTCACTCTTCAGTCACTCAATGACTCAACCAGTATTTCTGGATTGTCAACGTTATACAAAGCAGACTATTCACATGATACACTCATAGGTTTTAGAGGCAGACAGACCTGGTTTGAGTCTCTATTCTGTCATTACTGATTGTATGGCTTTGGCAAATTACTTGAGGTCTCTGAGCCTCAGTTTCCATATCGCTAGAATAGGACTGCTGTGAAACCCTATTGAGAAAATACCTACAAAGTGCTTAGCATGGTGACTAGCACGTAGTTTTGCATTAACTAAGACATTAATCAGAGTTGTTCTTATGAAAGCAATGTGCTAGACCATAATAAGATACTCAAACATTCAGATGTCCCCTTGGGCCATCAGTACATAAAATACACTTTATATAAAATTATGTCCCCAAGGAAAAAATGTTCTGTTTTTATTGCCTACAGTATCCATGGTAGGGTTTACCCACAATAAGAGCTCAGTAGTTGTTTGATAAATGGAGTTAGATTCCCTAGTGACCAGTGATAAACCATTTCAGTGATAACCAATAATGGACACTGTTACCTTAAATAGAGGCATTGGGCTAGAGAGGTAGCAGTTTAAGCATGGGCGTTGACACAGCCCCAGACTTAGACTAACCATGAAATCTAGGATTGGATAGTCCCCAGAGGGTGTCTTCACGGTGTTTAAAGAAAAAGGACATAAAGCATTACATGTAGGCGTTTAGGAGTTAGTAGTACAACATTCATCCCTTATCTTCTGTGCCGTACCGAATCCTTTCTGGGGGATGCTGACGTGCAAAGCAGCTCCAGCTCGTGAGGAGGAAAGGGAGTGGCACTGAGGGGGAGCCAGGCAGAACTCATAAAATCACAGGGTCCCAAACAAGCTTGGAGGCTCCTCCTACAACCCAAGACTATGAGGGCAGGAAGGGACTTTAGAGATTACCCTCATTCTCCCCGCTCATCTGACAGATAAGAGCACAGTTTCGTAACTTGGTCAACGCCACTAGCTAACTAGTGACAGGGCTGGAGCAACATGCATTCTCCCAACTCCACTTTGAGATCTTTCCGCTATACCTGGCTGTCGTCTTTTCTGAACATGAATTCATCAGAGGCAAGCAGATAACTGCTTTCCTCCCCATCCTGGCCAGAGGGACTCCAAGAGCATCACTTAGCAAGAGAGGGCCAAACACATCTCCTCTTTTTAATTTTAATTTTCAGTTATAGTTTACATCCATTATTTTGTAATAGCTTCAGGTGTATAAACACAACTTCATATTAGAAGCCAACCACTGGGAGGTATCCACCCTCAAATGGATCCCAGCCAAAGCAGCTCTTCTTTACCCCCCTCAACCACCCCCTCCCTCCATGCTGGCTTTTGAAGTAATGTTGTTAGGCATGTTTTCATTTGCAATGAGGCCAGCTCTACAGGGGAATCTGTCCTAGCAATCGTTAGAGCTTCACCCATTTTTAATACTGAAGACAATCTGAGGAATATTTGAGTCACAGGTCAGCTGCCACATTTAGAAATGAAAAAGGAGGGTGGGGACCGAGGGATTGCCCCAGGGCGAGGCTCTCCAAGGGGCCTCTTCTACATGAAACCAAACTCAGGGGAATCCACAGAGACCCCTCCACTGCCCTCTGTTCCTGGCCCCAGCCCACCTGGAAGATACTGGTCAGCAATGTGCTGCTGCAAAAGTGAGGACTGTGCAGGGGTCCTTCAGGGCACGAAGAAATGGAAGCTGAAAGATGTAAAGCTATCTGCGGCCTAACTCCATCTGGATCTAGTCTTTGCCCCGCCCACCTCCTCAGAATCCAGCTCCCTCCTCCCGCCCTCACACACAGTCCCCTACCCCTTCTTCAAAGAGGGCTGTCTCCTCTGCCTGGTTCTTCCTGACCACCCTGCAAGGTTTCAGGTGATAATTAAAGGACTTCTTCCACTACTTTATATCCAGGGACCAGATCTCAATGTGTAGCGAGCATTTAACAAATAAGTGTTAAATAACTGATAACTCTTAAGCATTAGCATTCATTTCCTTGATAATTTTATAGTTTAATTCTGTCATATCCATTCTTTGCTTAGGTATTTATGACACGTTAGAAAATGAAAGTTCAAATCAGTGAGGAGGCCTTGCCCAGGACTGCCCTGCTGGGAGATGGAGAAGCTGGAAATCTGGCACATGAGGTGCCTGTCCTTGGTTGTGAAGGCTCACAGGTACTAGCATTTAAAGGGGAAGTACCTCCCATGCTCTAGGACCTACTGTGGCACCGTGAGCATAGTAGGGACTCATTAGGCAAGAAACCAACTTAGAGTCATTTGACCTTGAGAGCTTTCTCTCACAGCAGCCCTGGGCGGAAGAGGTGGTGATTTAAGCCCAGTGGTGGAGGTGAGGGGGCAGCGTTGGTGAACGGTGGTAGAGAGTGGTGAGAAAACAACAAACAGGGCAATTTCAGATAGCAATGAGAGCTGCACAGGTTGTCACAAGTGGAGACTCTGGGGGGAAAATACAGGACAAATGCGTCAGTGGAATCAAGGGTTAGGCTGTATGAGCCAGTGCTCAGATATTCGGGGAAGGGAAAAACTAGGGGAGACGAAGAAGCCTGAGATGCTGCATGAAGGTGGAGCCCTTCATTAGACACTGAAGAAAGGTTAGAATTTGGTAAATGAAGGACACAGGACCTGGTTCTTCCGAAGGTAAAATCCAGAACGTGAGAAACGGAAGCAAGGACCCATTTATTGAGCAACTGTTACGTGTCAGGCACCATGCCAGCTGCTGTCACAGCCATAGAAGCTCATTCCATAGAAGAGAACATGAGCACCATGTGGGGAAACAGTGCAGACCCACAGAGGGCCCAGGTCAGAGAGGAGTGAATGAGAGAGCATCAGATGAACTTGGGTTAAGCAGATCTTAAGCACCAGGCTAGGACACACCCCCGGCCTCTCCCGTGAGTTTGCTGCAGCACTGCTGGAGACGGCTTAGTCATTTATGCTAGGCCGTGAGCATCCTGAGCGCAGGGACTATTCCATACATCCCTGCAATGGTTCCCAGGCTTCGTGCATCAGAATCACCACGAGGGCTCATTAAAACACCAACTGCAGGGCACCCCACCCAGGGTATCCAATTCAGCAGGTCTTGGGTGAGGCCTGAGATGTTGCATTTCTGACAAGTTCCCAGTCTCACAAATGGTCCCAGTGATTCTTACCTCCAGCTAAACTCTGTGTGGGGTTTCCTCTCACATGGAGTAGAGATAACTTGTGTGACCAGTAGGGGATTGTGGAAGTGAGGGTTATGAAAGAAATCTCAGCTTGCCACTTACGCCCTTGGATTTTCACTTGGGAAGCCAGTGCCAGGTTCTGAAAACAGTCAAGTAGCCTTGTGAAGAGATGCACAAAGGTTAGAACTGAGGCTCCCACCGATACACCAGCAGCAGCTTGCCGGCCATGTGATCAGGCTACCTGGGAAGCAGATCTTCCAGTTCTATCCAAGACTTCAGGCGACTGCAGCTTGAGCCAAATATTTTGACTTCTACCTTATGATAGACCTTCATCTAGAACCTACAGAAACTATGAAGAATCATGAATGGTTATTGTTGTTCCAGACCACTAAGTTTTGGGGGAGTTGTCAGGTAATCATAGATAATCGATATACCCGATGAGGCTGATACTGCTGGTCTGGGGGCCACACTTGGGGAGTGGCTGTGCTATTTTAATCCTTGTACCTAGTATGTGCCTGGCATACCGAATGCACTCAATATGCATTTGTTAATGAATGAGTGAATGCATGAGGGTGGCTGATGAATGAAGACGAGACTTAAAGCTACAAATACTGGGGAGCCATTGAGTTAAGAATGATGTGACCTCAGGGATACTCGGGGATATTCGCTAAGAAAAGTCTATGGAACCAGGGTTTGCTCAGTGGCCCTGTGAGCAAAATTGCCGACATAGAGTGCAGTCTCCCCTCTGATCTCCAATGCCTCCATCCAAGGACCTGGCAGGCACAGGAGCCTGAGCGGGGACAGCTGTGTCTGGTCCTCCTTGCAGCCTGCCAGAACACCCACCTGCCCCTGCATTTTCACGGCCATCAGGGATCGTTCACCCCTCTCCCCACTCTCCTTTGTCAGCCCCTACCCCCCATTGGGTCCAGTCCTCCTCTCTCATATCTGCTTCTGCATGAAATCTGTTGGGACGTGGTGTTTGGGTTGATATTATATGCAGAAAGTCCAGCCTCATGCAGTGCTGTGGTTGGAAAATATGGCAGCATGTTCACAACCTTTCAGTTCATAGTGGATACTCTTTTTTGATACTTCATCAAAACTAAAGAAGACATAGTTTCTTAAAGGTTAGTTACAATGTAGAGCCTGAAACCACACCAGTGAACTTTTCATACTCTGTTACTTAAAATCTCCTAGTCTATCAGTACTTTAACTGAATCGTTTATCCATGCATGAATGTGTAACATCATGTCTTGGTCATTTGGAAAATATTGGTTTACTGAATAATGTAGATTTTCCAAATGGCATGTTTTATTATTTGATGTCAAAAAAGCCACAGATTCAGATCCCACCAATCAGAAAAGTCTTTAACTATTGGGTCAGCGAGGTCAAATGTCCAAACGTCAGAAAATAGGGAGGCATGATTAAACAAGTGCTGATTCATCTGCCCGCCGCCTCCTTCCTGTAGCATAGTGTCCGGCACAGCGGCCACCCTGCAGGTGCCTGCAGAGCAGACTAGAGGAGAGCATAGGGAAAGCAGTTAGGTTTCTGAGGCACCCAACGGAGGGTGGCATTGATCAGATCATTCTCTATCCTCTACAGGCAGTGGAGAACAGGCCTAGGGGCAGGTCATAGCGAAGGGGCATGCTGAAGAGGGGCAAAGGCTCTTCAGAGCAGGTAGTGTTTTAAGAGGGGCAGTTTCAGTGTGACACCCCCGTCCCCGCCCCATGAGACAAGAAACAGGACAGCTGGGGGACCAGGAGGGCTCCCAAGCCTCTCAGTCTCCTTAGCTGCAGTGCTCAGCCCCACAGCACACCTCCCCAGGGGTCCACAGAGACCCATCATGTCCCCCCGCATCTGCCAACAACATGTCAACAACCTCCTTCCCTTCCGATTCTGAAATGGCTTGAAAGGCCTGGGATTCTGGCACGGTGCTCCCCACCCCTGCCCTCCCTGGAGTTTGGCTGGCTGTCCAGGCCTTGAATCAAAAAATTCCTTTCTTTTTTTCTTGTGCTGACACAAAAAAAAGTTTGGCCTCTTAGATGGAGTTTTCCCTGTTCTTCCCCACAACAACCACACTCTGAAAGGAATTGTAAGTGACTCTCCTCTTGGCTGAATAGTGAGCTCTTCATCAGTTCAAGCCCAGAATGTTTGGGGGTCAACATTCTCCCAGAGATCCCAGCGGTGCATGGTGGGGAGGGGGAGAGTGAACTCACTGGGCAGGTTAACGCTGATTGTTCTACCACCAGAGGCATCCTTGGCAGTGACAAAGTCCTTCTTCACATTGGCTTTCATCTTATATTCACAATCCTGCAAGGGGAAAGAGAGTGTACTGTTCCCACTTTATCCATATTGGAAACTGAGGCTCAGATAGGTCAAACAACTTGCCCGCGGTCAGGGCAGGACCTCCAGTGGGGAACATTTTGGCCTGGGTCCCGCTGGGAGACTGCGGCCCTTGCTCCTTGGTTCAGGGAAAGAGGAGAGCTTCTTTTCTGCTCGGGATGCAAGGGTAGGTCAAAGAGTACAGATTTTGGAACCTGAAAAAATGTGTACTTGAACCCTGTCTCTCTTCCTCACTAGCTGTGTGAACTTGGGCATATTACTTAACCTCTCTGAACCTTTTTCCTCTTTTACACAAAGAACAACAGACTACTCCTCAGAGGGTTTTTGTAAAGATTCAGGGGACCAATGTAGCTAACACACGCAGCTCAGTGTCTGATACAAAGGAGGTGTCCTCAAACCACTGGTTCCCTCCCTGCTTCTCTGAGTAGGGTCAATGGTTTGACCACATGGAAAGGGGCCAAAACCCATCCCCAGAGCCCTGGTTAGGTCGAGACAACTCCTTGCTTGTGGGCTGAGCTGGTGGTTTGAGGTTTCTGAGCTACAGTAAGGGCATCAAGATCTCTGAGGATGCCGCATAACATATGATGCATGGGTACAGCGTGCTGGAACCTGAGCAGAAGTCCTGGGGGGTCACCTGGCAATATGACTTTTGCTCACTTGGATGTGCAGTGGCACCAGGGGTCAGGGAGGCTGCTGAGCTTCACAGTGGCAGTTGCATGAGGTTAGGCAGCTTTCCTGTACCTCCCCAACTCCCCTTAATAGAAACAATAGTAGAATGGGTACTCTTCACTCTTCAAGAACTCATTAAATCCTTCCTTAATGATATTTTCATTCTCTGCTACAAACACCAGAGATAACAAGCTCCATAAAATTGGTCCCAGCAGGAGATTTCTTCTGTTGATCCTGAAATAAACTCTTTACAACTTCAAGGGGTGGTGGCCACTCTGAGACCCAGCAAATGGGTCAGCTGCCATCTTGACCATGACCTGACTCTACAGAGTGCTGCTCTTGCCCATCTGTGCTGCCCTCACTGATGCATCTGCATTTACTCAGTTGGCTGGGCTTAGTGTTTGGTCCTTAAGAAAATCCAGCTTGGTCTCTTAGGACCTTATTTGAATACACTGGCTTTTAATACAGTGGCTGCTCTCATCCTGCTATTTCCTACCAATTTAGCTGTTTTACCAATTCACTTTCATCCTAGTCTTGTCTTTCTCATTTCAACTTCCTGCCTTCAGTGGAGGCTTAGTGAGCTGCTTCCCATTACTCGGAAGGACCACTGCTAGAAGACAGTGGGTCTGAGGAAGGATTCAGAAGCTAGGGTAACACCTCACCCCCAGCCTCAGCATCCTACCACCCCTTCTGTGCTGGGTCTGTCCCGCCCTCTTTGTGTTTCCTGGTTCACAGACCCCTAGGGCTAAACACTGGCTTCATGATAGCATCATGAATCCAGACCACAGATGGCTCAAGCCCAGTTCCAAAGACTACATTTCAAAAAAGTACACATATATGTTAAGTCCCTCTCCAGACCTGCACAGCATATTGCACAAATGTTACTGAAACCCCGTTCTTACCATCACCAGAAGACCCACATTCTGTGACTAGCACTAAGGGCATTATTTTAAAGTGACAAATATAACATTTATTCCCAATTAAAAGATATTTGATCTCAGGGGTCTAATGTGAATTCTTACCATGAAGAGGCACAAGAGCGCATAGTGATTAGGCATGCAGGTCCTAAAGCCAGACTGTGGACTCAAATCCCAGCTCTGTAATGTATTAGCTGCACAATTTTGAGCAAGATGCTTAACCTCTCGATCAAACTTCTGGTCAAGATGGCAGCGTAGGCAGACATGGCTCACCTCTTTGCACAACCACATCAAAATTACAACTAAAATATAGAACAACCATCTCTCAGAACTGTCAGAAATCAAGTTGAATGAAAGTGTGACAACTATGGAATTAAAGAAACCACATCCATCCAGACTGGTACAAGGGGTACAGACACAGAACAGGCTGGTCCCTCACTGATGTGTGGTGGATAAAAACTCAGGAGGAATATCTCAGGAGTGAGGAGTCACAGACCCACACCAGGCCCCTCAGCCCAGGGTTCCAGTGCCAGGAAGATAAGTCCCCATAACTTCTAGTTGCAAAAACCAGTGGGGATTGAGTCAGTGGAAGAACCTGCTGGAGTCTGAAGTAGTTCCTCTTAAAGAATCCACACATGGGCTCACTTACTCAGATTCACTCCTTTTGAGCTCCAGTACTGCAGTAGCACCTTGAAAAGCACCAGTGGTATACAGGGAGGAACTGAAGTGTCTGGTATCAAGGTGAGCAGAGGGCATTGTCCCTTTTCTACCCCCACAGAGCTCGCAAGTTGGTGCCATATCTGAGACTCCATCAACCTGGCTAACAGTGTTTGACCTGCCTTGGAGATCTCCAGAGACTCTGCCCCACCCAACTTACCAGCCCACCCAAGCTGTTTTTTCCACATGAATGGCTGGGCTTGGCTCATGCTTCACAACTTCCTAAATCCTCTCAAACAAGCAGCAGCTGGCCTCAGTGAGCCCCAGGCCCAGCACTAGCAGTAGCCAGCTTAGACTCACAGCTTGGCTTCACCTGGGAATCTCCAAGCCCAGCACAAGTAGCAGCCATCTCAGATTGCTTTATAGCTCAGGCATGGTAGCATCGGGCAAAACACAGGTGGAGCTGACCTTTCATCACCCGGAAAACCCCAGGGCTAGGACACCCAATGGACAGCTATAGACCACGTTGGAGCACCACCACCCCGCCACTGAACAGCTGATCCTTCACAGAGGGTGGAGGTTAGTGGTAAGTGGTCATAGCCAATCCTCACAGCTGATTGGCCTGGGTAAATCCCTCCTATTGATCTGCCAACAGCAACCAAGGCTCAGCTACAAGAGGAGGGTGTTACTCAGATCACACAATGGGTGCATGTCAAGTATGCAGCTTAGGTGGTAGGGGAGCCTGTGCCACTGGACCCTACAGGACACCTGCGACATTAGGCCACACTACCAAGACACAAAGTCAAAGCAGCTCTACTAATACATAGAATCAAACACAGGGAGGCTGCCAAAATGGGAAGACAAAGAAACATGGCCCAAATAAAAGAACAGATCAAAACTCTAGAAAAAGAGCTAAGCGAAATGGATAAGCAATCTATCAGATGTGGAGTTCAAAACACTGGTTATAAGGATACTCAAGGAGCTTAGTAAGGACCTCAACAGCATAAAAAAGATCCAGTCAGAAACAAAGGATATACTAATTGAAATAAAGAACAATTTACAGGAAAACAACAGTGGAGTGGGTGCAGCCAAGAATCACATCAATGATATGGAACATAAGGAACCAAAAAACAACCAATCAGAACAACAAGAAGAAAAAAGAACCCCCCAAAATGAGGACAGTATAAGCAGCCTCTGGGACAACTTCAAGAGGTCCAACATTCGTATCATAAATGTGCCAGAAGGAGAAGAGAAATAGCAAGAAATTGGAAATCTGAAAAACTAATGAAAGAAAACTTCCCTAATTTTGGTAAAAGAAATAGACATGCAAGTCCAGGAAGCAAGAGAGTCCCAAACAAGATGGATGCAAAGAAGTCCACCCCAAACACATCATAATTAAAATACTGAAGGTTAAAGACAAAGAGAGAATCTTAAAAGCAGCAAGAGAAAAGCAGTTAGTTACCTATAGGGGAGTTCCCATAAGACTGTCAGCTGATTTCTCAAAAGAAACTTTGTAGGCTAGAAGGGACTGGCAAGTAATATTCAAAGTCATAAAAAGTAGGGACCTACAGCCAAAATTGCTCCACCCAGCAAAGCTATCATTTAGAATTAAAGAGCAGGTAAAGAGCCTCCCAGACAAGAGAAAACTAAAGGAGTTCATCATCACCAAGCCACTATTATATGAAATGTTAAAGGGTCCTATTTAAGAAAGAGATGATCAAAACTATAAACAATAAAATGGCAAAAAATACAAATCTATCAACCATTGAATCTAAAAAACAAACTAAGCAAACAAGAAGAACAGAAATAGAATCATGGATACAGAGAGTGTTTTGATGGTTATCAGATGGGAAGGGGGTATGGGAGAATGATGAAGAGGTGAGGGGATTAAGAAGTACAAGTAGGTAGTTATAAAATAGCCATGGGGATGTAAAGTACAGTATAGGAAATGGAGTAGCCAAAGAACCTATATACATGATCCATGGACATGAACGATGGTGAGGAGATTGCCTTAGGGAGTGGGGGGTGCTGGATGGAGGGGGGTGGAGATGGGGAAAATCAGGACAACTGTAATAGCATAATCAATAAAATATTTTTTAAAAGAAATGCTTAACCTCTTTGTGCCTCAATTTCCTCATCTGTAAAAGGCACATAATAATAGCAATCATCTGATAGGGTTGCTGCAATGATTAAAAGGTGTTGGTACAGCCCTGATCAGCGTGGATCAGTTGGTTGGGCATCATCCCACAAAGAGAAAGATCACTGATTGGATTCCCAGTTGGGGCACATGCCTGGGTTGCAGGTTCAATTCCCAGTCAGGGTGCATACGAGAAGCAACCAGTTGATGTTTCTCTCACATGTCGATGTTTCGCTCCCTCTCTTTATCCTTCCCTTTCCTTCTCTCTAAAAACAAATAAATAACCTATTTTTTTTAAAGGTGTTGGTACATTTAAAGTATATAAAACAGTGTCCAGCACATAGCAGGTGCTCAGTAAAAGAAACTGTTACCAGTCTCCTTTTGGTGGGCTTTTGTACTCCATGGAAGCTCCATGAGCATATGCGAGGAGTTCCCAGATGAACGTGAGGTCTCCCAATATCCTGGCATTTTCTTGGGTTCTCCCACAAATCATAAGACAGGTAGCAATATTATACAGATGCCACATGCTGTCGATAGGGAAGGTAAGCCCAACGCAGCCAGCTCAGCCCTCATTTCTGCCAGTTTTGAAAGGAGCACCTCTCAAGAGCTACACTGAGGAAGTAAGTACTAATGCAACCCCAAATGTGCAGCTTCAGCCTTGGGGAGGGCCAGCTGCTGTCTCCCAGTAAATGACCAACGCAAATAAGTCACATAACACCCTTTACTTTCAGGTCAGCACTAATCTCATATATCTTCAGTTTTCTCATGTGGCTTGGGGCTTCTTAAATATTTTATTTAAATTTTGTTTAAAATATATTTTAACCTTCTAAACC
Organism: Macrotus californicus; assembly: GCA_007922815.1. Classification (NCBI taxonomy): domain Eukaryota; kingdom Metazoa; phylum Chordata; class Mammalia; order Chiroptera; family Phyllostomidae; genus Macrotus; species Macrotus californicus. The sequence goes on along the minus strand of VMDR010014165.1, from coordinate 2,284 downwards.
ATAATGAGGTTGTGTTATATACTTAATATGGGTCCATGGAGACCAGCGCCCTTCTACTTTGGATGACAAAATACCATTTTATAAAGGCCCCTGAATCTAGTTTTTGCTTGTTAATTACAGAGTATTCTAAGATTAAAGTCAGGCTATGAAAAATGTATTGCTATCTTCAAGTACTTAACTCTAAAAATCAGGACTTCTTCATGCTATGCAACTGTTATAGACTGAATATTTGTGTCCCCCCAAATTCATATGTTGAAGCCCTGTCCCTCAATGTGATGTTGTTTGGAAAAGAAGCCTTTGGGAGTTAATTAGGCTTACATGAGGGTGGTCTTTATAAGAAGAGGAAAAGAGACTAGAGTTCTCTCTCCCCAACATGTGAGGACACAGTGAGAAGGCAGCCACTTGCCAGTCAGGAAGAGAGTCCTCACCAGTAACCACACCCTGCTAGACCTTGATCTTGGGACTTTCCAGACTCCAGAACTGCAAGAAAATAAAGTCCTGCTGTTTAAGCCACTTCTACAGTATTTTGTTATGGTAGTCCAAGCTAAGACATATTTTAACCAGCTAAATCATAATGAACGTATCCAGCTGTGTAATGTGAAAAATATAGACATTTACTGAAGAAGATACAATATACAAAAATCATTGTACACAGGACAGTGACATCTCAGTCCACGTCAACGTAGGCACCATGGGACCTCACACAGTTCTCCCAGCGTCTCTTCCACTGTTCAAAACACTCTGCAAAATCCTTTGTTGGAATCACCATCAACTGCCTCATTGTATTTTCCTGAATCTCATTGATGGTCTGCAATCTCTTCCCTTTCAAAGGTGATTTTAGTCTTGGGAAAAACCAGAAGCCACAGGGTGCTAAATCTGGGCTGTAGAGGCACTGAGTCACCTGGTGATTTTATGTTTCACCAAAAATCTCTACAAGATGTGATGCATGAGCAGGCGCATTGTCATAATGAAGCTGCCAATCACCAGTTGCCCATAGCTGCGGCCATTTTCATCATATTGCATCTCTCAACATACGAAGAACATTAAGACAGTACTCATTAATTATTTGGCCTGGAGGAGTGTACTCGTGATGGACAACACTTTCCCAATCAAAAAACACAGTTAACATGGTCTAGATCTTGCTGTGACTTTGTTGTCCTTCTTTGGGTGTGGAGAATCAGGTGACTTCTGTTGGGACCACTGGACTTTTGTTTCCAAATCATAGCTGTAGACCCATGATTCATCTCCAGTTACGACCTTCTTGAGGAAATCTGGTTCACTGGTAGCAGTTTGAATCAAGTCATTAGCACCTGCAGCACGATGTTCCTTCTGCCCTGGTAGCAGAAGCTGTGGAACAAATTTTGCCATGACATACTTCATGCCAAGATCCTGTGTCAAAATCTCAGACACAGTAGTTTCTGGAATCCCCAGATCAGCGTCTAGTTCTCACACTGTCAGTCCCCGATCTTTATTGATTGCAACCCGTACATGTTCAACATTCTCAGGTGTTCTGCTTGTTGCAGGCCTTCCAGAATGTGGGTCACTTTCAACAAAGTCTCAACCAGCTTTGAAGCATTTGTGCCACACTTTTGTTTGGGCTACACTCAAAAGTCATCATCCTCAAAAGTTTCTGCGGAGGAATGTTCAAGCTTAACGCAAAATCTGATGCAGACTAGTTGATCTACTCACTTAGTCATTTTGAATGTAATGGCCACACAGTACACGTGCTCACTCAATAGCACTTACCACCCCCACTGACTAGTACAGTGAAGTCGCCATTGATCACACGTGTGCATTCCAGTCCACTCTCCTTGGCTGCCAGGTCACATCGATGTTGTATAAACCATTCTCGTTATATTATCAATGGCTGGACTTTTTCCAGACAGACCTTGTCATATACCCAATGGTGGTGTTTAGAGACCAGCAGCCCATAAACTTAGAATAGGAAGTTAACTCATCTTTATGCAGGCTTCTGAATGAAGTTTTCAATTTTTTTTAAATTATGTTTTTATACTCACTGAGGACACTTTTCCATTGCTTTCAGAGTGAGGAAATAGGAGGGGAAGACAGAGAGAAAAAGAGAGAAATATTGATGTGAGAGAGAAACATCGACCAGCTGCCCCTTATGCACCCCACCTAAAGACTAAAACCACAACCTTTCAGTTTACAGGACAGTGCTCCATGTAACTGAGTCACACCAGCCAGGCTGAAGTTTTCCTTTTTTTTTTTAAAGATTTTATTACTTTATTGTTGTTCAATTACAGTTGTCTGCATTCCCCCCACC
>VMDR010014164.1:0-23922 GCA_007922815.1 Macrotus californicus | reverse complement strand
ACAATTGTTTTCCAACAATTTCTGCATGTTAAAATTCTTAAAATTCTAAATTTTAGAATAGCAGTTACAGTGGATTTTATCTTTATTTAATTTGAAGAATTGAAAGAAGCTTCTGACGTTATTTTTATAAAATTGGCCTTAAGAGCCTATTTTCACTTTAACTCAAAAATTGGAAAATGTGTAAGAACTCTGGGTTTTACCATTTGTAATTATTCTAATATGATGAACTTTTTGTTACTATGTGCAGGAAAAGTTATGTTTTTTTCTGAGTTATAAGTGTCTTTTCTTGTTAATCACCTTAGACGAAGAAACAGCCTTGGTATAACAGCACATTAGCTTCAAGACGGAAACGACTCACTGCTCATTTTGAAGACTTAGAGCAATGTTACTTTTCTACAAGGATGTCTCGTATTTCAGGTACACATTCCGGAGTTCTTAAAATATCTCACATTTATATTTCAGGTCCATTTCTAGCTTTCTATGCTGACTCCTGGAAAGTACTATTTATAAGCAAAAGTGTGTATTTTTGACATAGTCTACAAGAGCACTGTGAAGAAGGTTCTTAGAGATTTTGAAGAACATTGCCTTCCCATAGCTGGTTTTGTTCTCTCTCTGTGTTTGGAATTTTTTATACAGTGAACTATATAAAGTTTAAAAGAAGTCAGCCATGAATATGTTCCAGCAAGCAAAAATAAGTTCCATTCAGTTGCCTCCTGTTATTCAACATTTACTAAATTCTAAGCACTATCTTCTGTGCTAAGAATAAAAAGATGTAAGAACTGGTTCTTGTTGTCAAGGAGTAGTATAAACTTAGTGGGGGGAAGCAACAGGTAAATAATTCTATGTGCTATTGTAATATAAATACGCAATGGATGTTAGGAGAATAGAGAATAATATCCACTACCAAAGATGGGAGTGAAACAGTGAGGCCAAATGGGAAGTGGGAGAATGCCAGAGGGAACAATGTAGGCATTTCTGAAGAGTTGTGTTTAGGCAGGGCTGGTATTAATTAACTAAAAAAGGTACACAGGAAACATGTTCAAAGTAGGAAAGAACTTATGCAAAGAATGGATGTGAGAGCATAGAATATTCTTACTGCTTTTTGTTAGCTCTATGATCTTTAGCTTTTCTTGGCATCTTTGCTCACCAAGGAAGTTGGAACATTACTACCAACCCTACAGTTTTTTAAGTTTTTTAGGTGATACATATAATTTAAAATAAGTGATATAATTTGCGTGCTCAGTCAGTTGATGTCATTAGTAGTACACCTGCTCAAAATGAGGATCACCAAGAAAAATAATGCCTGATATTTTATTAGTTCTTGAAAATTTGACCTTTGTGTTCTCTTGAGTAAGCATGTTTGTGTTAAATTAACACACTGCCTAGACCCTTTGGACAAATATGCCTCAAGATTGGTGGAGGAAAAAATATAATAGATTTACACAGCATTTTTCCTGTGATGAATAGGAAGAAGCAAAGCTTTGTCAATAAATGTGTTTAAAGTTAACAGTCAACAATTACAGACTTCTGGCCAATAACTGATGGCGACATAGGCAGACATGGCTTACCTCTTCGCATGACCACATCAAAATTACAACGAAAATATAGGAAAACCATCACTCGGAACTGTCAGAAATCAAACTGAGTGGGAGTCTGACAACTACGGATATTAAAGAAACCACATCTGTCCAGACTAGTAGGGATGCAGATGCGGAATGGGCTGGTCCCTCACCCACGTGTGGTGGATAAAAATGCGGGAGGGATATCTCGGGAGTGAGGAGTCCCAGACCCCATGAAGCCCTCCAGCCCAGGATTCCAATGGCAGGAAGATAAGTCCCCACAACTCCTGGCTACAAAAACCAATGGGGATTGCGTTGGTGGAAGAAACTTCCGGAGCCCTAAGTGATTCCACTTAAAGAACCCACTATGGACTCACTTTCTCCAACTCGCTCCCTCTGAGCTCCTGCACCGGGATAAGAGCTTGAACGGCACCAGTAGTGTGCCAGGAGAAACTGAAGTGTCTGGCATTAAGGCAAGCAGAGGCCTTTGTCCCTTTTCTAAACCATACCTCCACATGGTTAACACTGTTTGACCCACCTTGGAGATACCCAGATAGTCTGCCCCACCCAAGCTGCTTTTTCATATGAATGGCTGGTCTTGGCTCATGTATTACAACTTCCTAAATCCTATCAAACAAGTAATAGCTTGCCTCAGAAAGCCCCAACACTAGCAGCAGCCAGCCTAGATTCACAGCTTGGCTTAACCAGGGACTCTCCAAGCCCAGCAAAAGTAGCAGCCACCTCAAATTGCTTTATAGCTCAGGCAGGGTGGCCCAGGTTGAAGCATAGGTCGGGAACTGACCTTGCCATGCACCACCCAGGAAACCTCATGGCCTGCGCACCCACTGGGAAGCTAAAGACCACATCAGAGCACTACCACCCTGCCCCTGCACGGCTGGTCCTCCACGGAGAGAAAAGGGCAGTGGTCAGTGGTCATAACCAGTCCTTGCAGCTGATTGGCCTGGGTAAATCCCTCCCATAACCTGCCAATGGCAGACTCAACTACAAGTGGAGGTTGTACTCAGCCACATGAAGGGTGCACCTTGAGTAACCCAGCTTGGGTGATAGGGGAGGCTATGCCACTGGACCCTAGAGGACACCTACTACATTAGGCCACACTACCAAGACATGGAGTCAAAGCAGCTCTACCTAATACATAGAAGCAGACACAGGGAAGCCTGCCCAAATGAGGAGGCAGAGAAACATGATCCAAATGAAAGAACAGATCAAAACTCCCATAAAGGAGCTAAGCAAAATGGAGATAAGCAGTCTGTCAGATGCAGAGTTCATGGCACTAGTAATACGGATGCTCAAGGAACTTAGTGAGGACCTCAACAGCCTAAAAAAGATCCAGTGAGAAACGAAGGATACATTAATTGAAATAAAGAACAATTTACAAGGAAAAAACAGTACAGTGGATAAAGCTGAGAATCACAAATCAAGAATTGGAACATAAGGAACCAGAAAACAAGCAATCAGAACAAGAAGAAAAAAGAATCCAAAAAAATGAAGATAGTAAAAGTAGCCTCGAGGACAACTTCAAGAGGTCCAACATTCGTATCATAGAGTTATCAGAAGGAGAAGAGAAAGAGTAAGAAATTGGGAATCTATTTGAAAAAAATAAAGAAAACTTTCTTAATTTGGGGAAGGAAATAGACATGTAAGTCCAGGAAGCACAGAGTCTCCCAGACAAGATGGATACAAAGAGGCCCACTCCCAGATACATCATAATTAAAATGCCAAAGGTTAAAGATAGAGAATCTTAAAAGCAACAAGAGAAAAGCAGTTAGTTACCTACAGGGGAGTTCCCATCAGACTGTCAGCTGATTTCTCAACAGAAACTTAGCAGGCCAGAAGGGATAGGCAAGAAATATTCAAAGTCATGAAAAGCAGGGAACTTCAGCCAAGATTGCTCCACCCAGCAAAGATATCATTTAGAATCGAAGGGCAGATAAATAGCTCCCCAGACAAGAAAAAACTAAAGGAGTTCATCATCACCAAACCATTATTATACGAAGTGTTAAAGGGACTTACTTAAAAAAAAGATGAAAACTATGAACAACAAAATGGCAAAAAATATAAATCTATCAACAGTTGAATCTAAGAAACAAACTAAGCAAACAAGAAGAACAGAGACAGAATCATGAGTATGGAGAGTATGTTTTGGTTGCCAGACGAGAGGGAGTTTGAGGGAATGGGTGAAGAGGTGAGGGGATTAAGAAGTACAAATAGGTGTAAGAGTAGCCACGGGGACGTAAAGTATGGTAGAAGAAATGGAGTAGCCAGAGAACTTACATGGGTGGAGCAGGGGGCAAAGGGGGAAAAATCAGGACAACTCTTATAGCATGATCAATAAAATGATACTTAAAAAAAAACCAACTATACAAATGGAGTACTTTTATTCTCTTGCCTGAGAATTGTGTCCCTTATTAAGATTCTGTAATTAGTCTATAAATTACAGCAGGAAACTATTAAATTGAAAGTGATGTGAGACTTACATTCTGACTGACAGAGGGTTTGTGTTAACCCTCTGTCATATGTCAGTGTGACGTCAGATGTCATATGTCAGTGTGATGTTGAAATGCAGCCACAGGCACACGGCAGACATTTAAAATAAAAGGAGTCTGAAATAGAGATTGGGGTAAGCTATCTGTTATTAATAATTTTTAGGTAACGCCCTGACCAGTGTGGCTCAGTTGGGCAATGTCCTGCAAAGCCAAAGGTCACCAGTTCTAATCTAGGTCAGGGCACATGTATGCGTTGTGGGCCCAGTCCCTGGCTGGGGTGTGTGCGAGAGGCAACCGATCAGTGTTTCTCTCTCACATTGATGTTTCTCTCCCTCTCTTTCCCCTTACCTTCCCCTCTTTCTAAAAATAAACAAAATCTTTAAAAAAATAATTTTTTTAAAGGTATACTATGGGATAGTAAAGGTAATGACATACAAATGTAGTTTATTTTGGGGATGTAGTTTTATAGGAAGGTAGAATGATAAGACCAGGAGGAAGGTTAGATTTTTATTTTTGTGGACATGGCTATGTTATACTTAATACGTGCTGACCTTGGTTTTTAGGAATCTCACGCGTACCTCATCAAATTGTGCACATTGACTATGCTCTATGTTGTTGAATGTGAATTTCCTTCTCGGATACCCAAAAGTTTGATTGTTCTTTTGTGTATTTTCAAATGAGAATCCACTCCACACCTCCCTTCCCTAATTTTTATTTTCAGCTGTGAACATGGAAGGTGAAGATTAAGAAATTAATGCCTTGGCTCTCAGTTGTAATTGAAAGAGGAGGGAAATTATAAAGTATCAGGAGAGAAAAGACAACTAATTAGACACACTTTTAGAAACTAATTTGTAATTAGGAAAGGTGATGTGCAAGCAGATACGAATGGATGTTGACCGTGGGCCAACCAAGCAAATAAAGTCCCGCCTTCTTGTGACCACATAAGTGAGATCTCGTTCCTGTGCCTTCAGACGCCGAGGTAGCTGTTTTCAGCGCTTTCTCTATGACTCTTGGGGAGAGTAGGTGTCGGTGGAACGAGTGGCTGTGTGGTGGCCAGAAAATCCTAGGAAAAGACCATGGTCTTACACATTCTTGAATGTTCGTGAATTTTATGTACTTAGGGGTTGATGTCAAAGTTGAAAAGAATAGATTATAGCATTAAAATGATTTTAAATGATTATCTAAAGTAACTGCCTCTCCGGTAAGTATTTATTACACTACAAGGCTCACAATAATAGGATTACATATAAAAAGAACCAATAACTATTACATCCAAGCCACTTTGTGATAATTGATTTTTTTTAGAACCAATTAGCTCTTACACCCAAACCACTTTGTAGTACAGTCGATTTCTTTTTGCACTAACCCATGTTTTATTTATAATTTGTTGAATTTCCTGGGAATAATTTTTGTGCAGCTGGAGCTTTATCTCAATAACATTATAGTGTTGCATGCTAATTTGTTCCTTTTGCTGTTTTAGAAACACCACAAACTGGGCATTTTAAATGTAGGTTGTTAAAATCTTTAAAGATAAAACATTAGGGACAGAAGCTTAGTTTTCTCAAGTAATTGCGTTCTGTTACAGGATGGGGCACAAATAGGTTTACAGTTGTGAGTATGCAAAACACAGAGTTTATTTTGCATTATTTATTAATTATTGTATTATTTTTCATACGAACAATTGTAAACCTACTTTTGCCTACCCTGTATAATAATTTAAAGTTCTTTCTGTCAACAGTTATCTTCAAAATAGTCTAACATCTCCAGATAAAAGAAATACTTTTCTATGTATTATATAGCATAGTAACTCTTCACTTAATGATTCTTATATATGTATTTTAATTTCATTGTGCCTGCTGTTATTTTCAGAGGACATTTAGGAAGGGAAATCGTGAAAGACACCTTGGGAAAGTTGCGTGTGGGTACGTGTATGTGTGTGAGCTTAGAGTAAGGAAGAAAGTGCGAAAACACGGTGTAGTAACGGGCTTACTTCAGGTTTGAGTCTTGGAAGCTAACTTGCGTAATTGTGTGCTTTTGCTTTTCACATTTTGGAAAGGAGAGATAAAGTCCAAACTTTAAGCATTTTGTAAAATAGTGATTTTTTTTTATTCATGCTCTCACTGTAGGCCTTTTTCTAGATTGGAGAGTAGATGAACTGTGTTCCCAGGTCCTTCATACATTGATTTAATGATTTAAGTCCCTCACTGTGAGTCATGCATAGCTTACTGAAAGGGACTGCACTCCAAGTGTCTGCACAGGCTTCTGCTGGTGGGGTTGTTGTTTTCCATCCTCCACGCAGGCGTCCGAGTATGACCACGCACACTCACAACTGTGACCGTGCACACTCACAACTGCGCGGGCTTCTGCTGGCGGGGTTGTTTTCCATCCACGCAGGCGTCCGAGTGTGACCACGCACACTCACAACTGTGACCGTGCACACTCACAACTGCACGGGCTTCTGCTGGCGGGGTTGTTGTTTTCCATCCTCCACCCAGGTGTCCGAGTGTGATTGCACACACTCACAACTGTGACCGTGCACACTCACAACTGTGCAGGCTTCTGCTGGCGGGGTTGTTTTCCATCCTCCACCCAGGCGTCCGAGTGTGACTGCGCACACTCACAACTGTGATCGTACACACTCACAACTGTGACTGACTGCATTGTCTTTGAGAGTTAATCATTTAAACATGGTGGTTTTCTGCTCTCTTCCTGTATTTGGATTTGAAACACTCCAGAGTATTCTGTGAGTAAATGTCTCACGTTTTTAAACTTAACCAGTTATTTTTGTCTACGTTAATGTTGTCGTGAACTGTTTCGAGTGTAAACAAACACGGGCGTGGAGACGTGTCCCTGTAAACATGTCCATCAGTGAACACACACCCTAGCCGGTGTCTGCGCTGTCTTCGCCCTCACTGTCTCCACGATGGACTTTTGTTTCATTGTAAATGAGTTAACCTTTCTTGATTAGCAGTCCTTCTGTTTGTTTTTACGAGAAAGTATTTTTAAAAGAGAATTGATGGTATGTTCACATTGGTGTTGAGCAAGTGTCTCTCAAAGAAGCACTAAGAAATTTGTGCTAAAGTTGAAAGAACAGCTAATTAATTTGAGCATGTAACTCTTTTAAAAATACTGTTTATGAATTGCTTCTATTTAGAAGATGGTTCTTAACGTGTGGATATTGCCCACTCGTGTTGCAGTCACTGATTTCACCTTGTTTTCTTCACATAGATGACAGTCGAACAGCAAGCCAGCTGGATGACTTTCAGGAATGCTTGTCCAAGTTCACACGATATAACTCAGTGCGACCTCTGGCTACCCTGTCCTATGCTAGTGACCTGTATAACGGTTCCAGCATAGTCTCTAGGTAGGTACTGGGCAACACTCCTTACTGTTTCCTTTTGCAAGTGTACTGAGGGCTCAGTGGGGTTCAAGAAGCACTTACGTTCAGCGTCTGTGTTCTGAAGCCAGGTGGCCTGCCGGTTTTGAGTTCTGTGGCCCTAGGCCAGTTTTGGGTCTCTTCAGCCCTCAGTCTCTTCACCTCTAGAATGGCGTGATGAATAGCAGCCACCTTGCAGGGTCGTGCTGTGTTCTTATAATGTCTTTGGTGTGGTGACCAGGTATGCTGTCCAAGTAAGTGTTTATTCTTCTTCAGTTTTCTGGACACACAGGTATTATTTGTTCCTTATATTCTGTCAAATTCTCTAATGAAGCAATCTCAGCCTTGGACTTTCTCTGAGGGAAGGTTTTTAAACATGAATTCAATTTTTAATATATGTAGGGCTAACCAAGTATTCATTTCTTCTTGATGGAGCATTATTTTTAGTTTGTCTTTCAAGGAATTTATTAATTTCACTTAGGTTATTGAATTTATTTGCATCTAAGTGTTTATAATATTCCTCTATTATCCTTTTAATATCTTTAAATTCTATAATGTTGTTCCCTTTCTCATCCCTGGTATTAGAGATGTGTTTCCCACTCCCACCCCGACCCCCTTAGTAGTCTCGCTTCGAAGTTTATCAATTTTATTATCTTCTCAAAGAATCAGCTCTTGATTTGTTGACCCTCTGTATTTTTCTGTTCTCTGTTTCGTTGATATCTATTCTTAACTTTATCTCCTTTTTTGCTTTCTTTGCTTTCTTTAGGGTTAATTTGCCCTTATCTTTTTAGTTTCTTAAGATTCAAACTGAGTTGTATTCTTTCTTCTCTCTTGTAGACAAGTTGTGTTATAATTTTTTCTCTAAGTACTACATTAGCTATATCCCACAGCTGTTGATGTGGTATCTGTTTTTCCCTCCAAAAAATTTGTATTGTGGTAAAATGCACACAATGTAAAATTTACTCTCTCAACAAGTTACTGTTGAGTGATATTAAAATACATCCTAATATCGGGCTACTGTCAACACCGTCCATCCCCCTGGCACACCTCCCATGTCCTCAGCACTTGGACTTGTAGAACCGTAAGTCAGGGCCCGTCCGAGCAGCGGTTCCTCGTTCCCCCTGCCCACCAGCCCTGGCGACCGCCGTTCTGCTTTCTGTCTGTCTGACTTTGACTGCTCTGGGTGTCTCATGAGCGTAATCAGGCAGTGTTTTTAATAACATTCTGAAAGAAGAATTTCCAATATTCGAAGTTGCTTAGGCAGACAGGTGAAGACGAGTAGGTAGCAACAAAGGAAAATAGCATTCGAAGAATTGAAGGGACTTACAAGCTTTCACAGACCAGTGGTGTTTTTGCTTTTCCTAGTTTCTCACAAACACATCATTAGTAATAAATTTACTTTAAAGGCATTTGATTCCTCTCAAAATAGGACGTTTAATGAAGAATTTTGCTGGGGTTGAGGGGTAAGGCACGTCAGAGGTGACAAATGAACATTGAATTTGGTGTATTATTTCATTATATTGTAGAAGGAAATATTCTTACTGTAAAATTGCAAGAAATATATCTACTCTTGGTCATTAATTGCCTTGAGAATCTCACTGAGAGAAAAAGCTGACCCAGAAACTGCTTTTAAAAATTAAAGTTTTTATTCTTTTTCTTATGGGTCATTTTGGGTTCCTTTAATACCGTACTCTGAAGTCCACAAGGCGGCAGCATTCGTTTGCTTTGATGGCATCTCAGCTCATCGACAGCAGACAGGTGTGGAAATTAGTGCGCACAGTGAAGTTCGTAGAGGGCTCGTCTTGCACACGGCAGTGATGTCATTTTTGCACTTCCTCGTGAATTAGGTATTCCGTAGCCACCAGAGAGGAGTGATTTTAATGCATAGTTTACGCTTTGAATACTTAGTAGCAATGGCTGTTTCTTGAATTCTTGGTTTGAAATTTTACTTACCTGGATTATGTTTAATATTAGTATACGCTCTGTATACAATTTAGAGATTTTTAACAGTTTTGTCTATATGTTCCCAAATTTTTGAAGTGGAATTACAGCAGACATTAGTAAATTCATAAGAAAATACTTGTGTGCTGTGGCATTCATTGCTGCTAGATCAGTCACTACCTGTTGATACGGTGTTTGATTACTGTTTTTAAGAAGCCATTGTATTTTACATGGCATAGTAAGTATTCTACTAACTCATTTAATCTCTGCGTAAACCCTATGGAGTAAAGCACTCCTGCTAATTTCATTCTACATAGACGGAGTTGACGTGAAGAGAAGTTCCTAACTTGTCTGACATCAACACAGTGCTGGTAAATGGCAGCACTAAGATTTGAACTCACATATTCTGACTCTCTAGTTCCACAAGTCCCTTCAAGATCCGTTGAAACCCTTAGATAGGTTTCAGAAAACACTTACTTTTGAGACACCCGAAAGAATAAAAGGAATTAATTCTTCTGAATTTCTGATACTTTGTACCCCTGTTACTACTGTCTTGTCTAACTTGGCTTTAATAATGAACATTTGGGGGAGGGGTTTAATTAATGTAGGTACTACAGTATTCAGATGCCATTTTTTGCCATAGTTTGAAAATATTTAAATTAGACTTTTTTTTTTATTATAGACCGTTATAAGGAGTGTTTTCTTAATTTCAGTTTACAATGACAGGCAGTGCCGATGTAGATTTAGGGTAACTCCTAATACATTTTTTATTACGGAATCCTATGAGTTTTTACTTTGTGTTTCAAAACAGCTCTCCAGGTAATTATCAGCTGGTTTTCCAAGGAATAAGTGTGCTTTTTAGGGTTGCTGATGTCCTTTTTCTTTTTGTTAAATCTTTCTGTTACTGGGCCATCTGGGGTTGGTGAGCAGCGTGAATGGTGGGAGTACAGAGGAAAGGGTTTCCACTCAGAACTTCGCCCAGGGCCAGTCTTTAAAGTAGTAATTTGAGAAACTGCTCTCGACTTGAAGCCTCACCCGGGAAGGGGTCTTATCTGTCTCATTTCCTGCTGCGTGCCCATGGCTGGCACATGGTAGGTGCGCAATAGTAAATAGTTGTTGAATGAATGGAAAACTTGCTGCTTTTAGAGAGCCTGGAGCATTAGGACTCCAGCAGTTGTCCACCTTAATCTGCTGTTACACGGTTGCTTGCTGATAAATGTTTCTTTCAAGAAAGTATCTCATTTACATTTGTAAATCTCCAATGACACGTAACAGAAAAATAGATTGCTCACAGCTTAATGTACATTGAGACGTCCAAGACTGGCAGACGGTGCTGAGACTCCTACTTTCATGACCATTTAAGCTACAGGTGAAAGGTCAAACACAGTCAAGTTTAAGCTTTGGAAGATGCTCCATCTTTTCCCTCTCCTTATAGCCTCCACCCTAAAATTTTACTTTTCTCATCTCAGTTTCTTTTGTTTTTCCTGTGTATTTCCCTTTGCCCTTGCTTAGACTGAGGCTTGTCAGTAGTACAGTGTGAAAACACAGGCTTAAATCATTTTACACTTACAACCACAGAGAGTCAGTTACTTTATTAGCATTTTAGATTTTAGTAGACTGGTGAAGATTTGTCACTGATCAGAACATAAAATAGATGCCTACGACAAAGGTTTATAATTAGAATGAGTTTCTCAACCTAATGACATTTCAAATAATTGAAGTAGAAGAGGAATTAGAACAGGCCTGTTTGTTATCCGAGAGATAAAAAAGTAGACCAGTGGCCAGAAGCTGCAATTGAAGGTTAGTATGAGGAAGATCCATGTAGTCGGCAGTGTGCAGAAGTGGAATTGGAAGGATGTCCTGTTCAGGAGGGCCCTGCCATGTGCCCTGAGCTGCCAGGAGAGGCTCTGGCCGTCCTGGACCCTGAATTGGAAGAAGTGGGTTGGAAAATCATTATCGTACTTGTTTTTATTAATCTCTCTTAAATGTATGTATAGTCTACATTTATTTCAATGTTCAGTATTAGTTTTCTGGGTCTTTATTTAGAAGTTAGGTGATGGTTTTGTGGCCAGAAATATGCTGTGGGAACTTCAGTCTTGTTTGTATCAATTAACCTGTGGTAAAATTGGTTTCATTATATGTTGCTCTGTTTAAAGTCGCAGTTTCCAAGAACCCAGTGAGCGTTAAGTGAGGACTTACTGTGCTTGCTGGGTGCAGTATGGAGAATGGATGTGAGGGAAGCAAGAGCGGAAGTAAGGTGATCCGAGTGTAGGTGGTATTGAACTTGTCCAGGCAGTGCATGATGGTGGCCTGTGGGCTAGGGTGAGGTCAGTGGGCCTTGTGTGAGGGAGCATTTAAGAAATGTTTAGGGATTAGGGTGGATAAAACTTGATGATGGTGGATCTTGTCCTTGGAGAACAAGAATATACCTTCCCAGTGTTTGGTCTGAGCAGCTGAGAAGAAAAATACGGGTGTCATTTATAGAGAGGGGGGTACTGGAGGAAGAGCGGGTTTAAAGGCAGTGAGGCACAGGGAAGATGCTCAACTAGAGACTTTACGTAGCGTGTCTGCATGCACAGAGAAGGGTCTGTGACTTGGGGGCTGTTTGCCACCATGGTTGTAAATTCATAGAGCCTCTAACACTTAAAGGTCAGATAGATGAGGCGGACTGAGAAGGTTCTTAGATGAGAATGAAAACTCGGGGAATATGTTGTCATGGAAACCAAACAATACTCCAGTCAAGTAAACACCCTTCCGTGTGGGCCGCCCTGTGCTAGAGGTGTGTGTTAGTCAGCCGTCTCATGTGACCTGTTGCCTGATGCTTAGTCACTTGACTGATGGCCCTTTTGACAAAGAATATAGCCAGTTTCCTGCATCTCAATTACATTTTAAACTATTTAAATACATCACTTTTTTAAAACAGTTGACATATTTCAATTGTGAAAGAAAAATGCAGTTTATTTGCATGTTTAAAGTAAGTCTCCACTTCTGGTCAAGATGGAGGCATAGGCACACACGGCTCACTTCCTAGCACAACCACATCAAAATTACAACTAAAATACAGAACAACCATCACTCAGAACTGTCAGAAATTGAGGTGAATGGAAGTCTGATAACTATAGAATTTAGGAACCACATCCACCCAGACTGGTAGGAGGGGCAAAGACATGGAACAGGCTGGTCCCACATCCACATGTGATGGATAAAAACTCAGGAGGGGTATCTTGGGAGCAAGGAGTCCCAGCCCCACACCAGGCTCCATAGCCCAGGGTTCCAGTGTTTAGGAAGATAAGTCCTTATAACTTCTGGCTGCAAAAACCAGCAGGAATTGAGTTGGTGGAAGAAACTTCTAGAGTCCCATGCAGTTCCCCTTAAAGAACCCACACTGAGACTTACTCACATTTACTGTCTCTGAGCTCATCACCAGAGTAGCAGCTTGAAAGGCACCAGTGGCACACAGGGAGGAACTGACGTGCCTGACATCAAGGTGAGCGCTGGGAGATGGTTTTCTCTCAGACAGAAAGGCGAGCAGAGGCCATTATACCTTTCTGAGCCCCCACCCCCACCCCCACCCCCCAACAGAGCTACAAAGCTGGCAGGCCAGTGCCATATCTGAGACTCCATCAGTCTGGCTAACCCTGTTTGTCCCATCTTGGAGATCCCCTGAGACTCCTTCCCACCCAACTTCTGGGCCCACCCAAACTGTTACCTGACTTTTCCATAGGAATGGCTGATTTGGCTCAAGCTTCACAACTTGCTAAATCCTTTGAAACAAGCAACAGCTGGCCTCAGTGAGCCCCCAGCCCATATACCTCCTGCTAGGTGGCCCTAGGCCCAACACTAGCAGCAGCCAGTCTAGATTCACAGTTTGGCTTCGCTTGGGAATCTCCGAGCCCAGCGCAAGTAGCAGACATCTCAGATTGCCTTATAGCTTATGCAGGGTGGCCTCAGGCAGAACACAGGTGGGAGCTGTCCGTGGCCTGCACACCCAGTGGACAGCTACAGACCATTTCAGAGTACCACCACCCTGCCCCTGCACAGCTGATCCTCCACGGAGGAGGGATGTTGGTGGTCAGTGGTCACATCCAGTCCTTGCAGCTGACTGGCCTAGGTAGATCCCTCCCATTGACCAGCAAACAGCAATCAAGGCTCAACTACAAGAGGAGATTGTACTCAGCCCACATGGAGTGTGCACCTTGAGGACCCAGCATGGGTGATAGGGGAGGCTGTGCCACTGGACCCTGCGGGACATCTACTATGTTAGGCCATGCTACCAAGACACAGAGTCAAAGCAGCTCTACATAATACATAGAAACAAACACAGAGAGGCAGCCAAAATGAAGAGACAGAGAAACAGGGCCCAAATGAAAACAGATCAAATCTCCCTAATGAGAACTAAATAAAATGAAGGTGAGCAATCTGTCAGATGCAGAGTTCAAAGCACTAGTTATACGGATGCTCAAGGAACTTAGTGAGGACCTCAACAGCATAAAAAAGATTCAGTCAGAAACGAAGGATACACTAATTGAAATAAAGAACAATTTGCAAGGGAACAGCAGCATAGTGGATAAAGCTGAGAATCACAAATCAATAATTTGGAACATAAAGAACCAAAAAACAACCAGTGAGGAAAACAAGAAAAAAATCCCAAAAAGAGGATAATGTAAGTAGCCTGTGGGACAACTTTAAGCACTCCAACACTTGCATCATAGGGGTGCCAGAAAGAGGAGAGAAAGAGCAAGAAATTGAAAACTTATTTGAACAAATAATGAAGGAGAACTTCCCCAATCTGGAAAAGGAAATAGACTTCCAGGAAGTCCAGAGAGTCCCAAAGAATTTGGATCCAAGGAGGATCACACCAAGGCACATCATAATTACATTACCCAAGATTAAAGATAAGGAGAGAATCTTAAAAGCAGCAAGAGAAGAGAAGTTAGTTACCTACAGGGAACTAAAACTGTCAGCAGATCTCTCAACAGAAACTTAGCACGCTAGAAGGGGGATAGGCAAGAAATACTCAAAGTCATGAAAAGCAGGGACCTACAGCCAAGCAAAGCTCTACCCAGCAAAGCTATCATTTAGAATCAAAGGGCAGATAAAGAGCTCCCCAGACAAGAAAAAACTAAAGGAGTTCGTCATCACCAAGCCATTATTATATGAAATGTTAAAGGGACTTATGTAAGAAAAAGAAGATGAAAACTATGAATAATAAAATGGCAAAAAATACATATCTATCTACAATAAATCTAAAAAACAAACTAATCCCTGGTGGGTGTAGCTCCGTGGATTGAGTGCCAGCCTGTAAACCAAAGGGTCACTGGTTTGATTCCCAGTCAGGGCACATGTCTGGGTTGCAGGCCAGGTCCCCAGTAGTGGGCGAGCAAGAGGCAACCACACATTGATGTTTATCTCCCTCTCTCCCTCCCTTCCTTTCTGTCTAACAATAAATAAATAAAACCTTAAAAAATTAAAAACTAAGCAAACAAGAACAGGGACAGAATCATGGATATGAACATCATTTTGATGGTTGCCAGATGGGAGGGCGGTGTTGGGAATGGGTGAAGAGGTGAGGAGATTAAGAAGTACAAATAGGTAGTCACAGAATAGCCATGGGGACGTAAAGTACAGTGTAGGAAGCAGAGTAGCCAGAGAACGTACACGCATGACCCGTGGACATGTACAGCGGTGGGGGGAGTGCCTTAGGGAGTGGGAGGGCAACAGGGGAAAATTGAGACAACTGTAATATCAAAATCAATAAAAAATAGTTTAAGAAATGAAATAAGTTTCCATTAATATTATTTTTCAAGGTAAATATGTTTGTGTATTTTGAAATTTAAAAATTCTATGAAACTGAATTTATTATTGTAGTAAACTTTCATAAACCACTTGTTTTAAGAATTACTGGTGATGGTGGATAGCAGCAATGCATTTTATGTAATGAGCAAGACATTTTTCATTGTTGATACTATTACAGATGTCCCCCATTTTCCTCCTTTTGCCCCCCACCACCTAACAAGCAAGATTTCTTACAATTCTCTTGAATTTAACTGCACTAGCATGTATGTTTTTAGTTAATTTGTTTAGCTTTTATTTTGTTTCTGTTTCAGCCAAGCTAGTCACTGTTTATTATTTTTGTTTACGTTTCATAATTAAAGCAGCTGAAATATTGTATTGGGAAATAAGAGATCATCTATTTTGGATAAGATCTGAAAACCTCTCTAAAAACTTATTTTCACTTGAGTTATTTCATGATATGTTCTAGAGCCTAATTATGTGTATGTTTGGGAAGAGATCTGATTAAATCTGTCCAGGATTGGGAACAAATGAGTCATTGTTTGAAAGTACTTAAATCCCAAGTCTCAGTTATGTGGAAGTATTTGTATATTTTAAAAAGGCAACTGTTTGCCTTTTTTCCCTTTTATCAAAATTTACTAGAAATAATATTCTTTTATGCTTTTTGGTCAGTATTTCTATTAAAATCTTACTGTTCCAATCTATAAAGAGCCTCAGTGTATCGGGATATTACAAAAGTGTACTGTACAGGCCCTTCATAGCCCAGTACATTAAGAACAAAACATAACCAGAATATAAGAAAATAATAGCAGTGAATCAAAACAAAATGAACTTTTTAGTGTGAGAGTGAAGAGTGAGCTAGCATAGCTAGACAATAACGCTCGTTGGACAAAGAGCTGTGTGACAGGCAGTGGCAGAAGGAATGGTAGACTCGCGCCACTGAGTCTGTCCTTCGCCGGGAGCGGTTTCGTCCGTCCATGTCGGTTTTCTCCTCGCAGTGCCTTTGGACTGTTGTTTTGATAAGTTAGGGTTTAAACTCCTGTGTATTAAGACCTGCGGTTTGGTAAGGGCATGTTCACTTTTACTGGAATGTTGTTGATTTATTTGCCATATATGTTTGTAGGAAAAGTATTTAGGGGATAACATCACTGATTCTCCCACGAAGGTCCTAAGTTAAGAAGAGCATTTCAGTTCCAGTAACTGTGTCCTTTCCCGGACACGGTAACGTGTTTTCCTTCAGTGACATGAGGCTGTGGGTGTAGAAAGAGTGGGGAGAGTTGAACAGTCGGCATCAACTTAGTTCCATTGCATTAGAATCCGTAGGACGGAAGCTGGGATAGCAGTTGGGTTGAGGTGGTTGCACAGACAGACCTGTTGTATTGCTGCGTAGCCGTGTTTTCTTGGAGGGAACACTTGCTGAATTGTTCCATAATCAGTGACACTTAATGAAATTCCTTTAAAATTTTTATAAAGTTGAAAAGGATTTAAAACTGTAATGAAAAGTGAGCATCTCAATGTTTTCATGGGAAATATTTTTAATGTGCACTTACTTTCCTTATTCACCATCAGCTCCACAGAGCTTCTCACTAAGTTACTAACTGGCCGTTAACTGTTGTGTGAAAGCGTGTCACGGGCAACCCGTAAAGAGTGTCATGTGGGTGTTTGCACGCATTTACGAACGCTTGATGTGCAGAGTGCTTCTCATACTGTCTCAGCCACTTGTGCGCTGGCTAAGGTTGGGCAGATCCCTTCGCCTCTGATCCTCAGTCTTCTCATGTGTACACGGTGGATGAAAGTAATAGCTGTCTCGTAGGGTTATTACGAGAGTTAAATGCATCAATAATACATGCAGTAGTCATAGTTAGTAGTCAGCGAATGTTAGCTATTACCGCATAATTAGCTATAGGTCAGTGGAAATTCTTACCTATTCCCTAGCCTTGTGGCCAAGCTGAACTCACTGACAGATACTGTAGGTGATGACTCATTTGATTCTTAATCCCTTTAGGTAACAGGGTTCTTGCTGGTTGTATAACAACTGTGCTGAGGATATGAGTTCAGTTCTAAGAAGGTGAATAAGGTGTGTTTTGCTTTGAAGTGGCTTCTGTAAGAGCTTGTGTAAAAAGGCAGAGAGGGTGGGGGGCCTTCCTAAGCAACTCTGAACAAAGGGGGACTTTTCGTTTTCCCTTGTTTGTGGTATGAGGAGCCTGCATCGGAGGGTTCATAAGTCAGAGACCACATGGGAGGTCAGGAGTGCGTTGGGGAAATGTAATGATAAGTTAATGATTCCATTTCCTGTGCGTTTTATCCCTTTGTCACCACCCCCCTTAGCTGCTTCAGTAATTTCTGTTGGATACCAGTTTATTTATTAAAGTGATATTAAATACTGTGAAATTCTGTTATCCCCACAAAACGGTAGGAAGGGGAACATAGCTGGAATGTATGAAAAGATTAATTGGTAACTTTTCACTTATTTTTAATATTGCAAACCATCAAATCTGTCCTTTATGGTTACTGACGCTGAAATGAAAAGCATGTCAAGTTTCTAGGGACGGAATAACCACCTATTAATACAAGCAGAATGTGCAGCGATGCACGTCTTACCACCACTTGTCATTTGATGTCCTGACTGTGACTTAATCTGGATATGGACCCTGGCACAATACAGTTCAAGGACCTTTCAAGTAAATCTCTTATCCTTGCAAACAGAATCGCTTTAGAAGTAGAAAAAGACAAATTCTGAAAAGTTGTCATTGTCAGCGTCACAAGGATAGTAAGTAGTCTGACTGACCAAGTGTATACTTTTCTCCTTAGTATTGAGTTTGACCGGGATTGTGACTATTTTGCAATTGCTGGGGTTACAAAGAAGATTAAAGTGTATGAATATGGCACAGTTATTCAGGATGCGGTGGATATTCATTACCCTGAGAATGAAATGACCTGCAATTCCAAAATCAGGTACTTAATGTTATTTTCTTGGTATAATGCGGTGTGTGAACAACAGTTGGTACCTATAATTAATGTGTTTTCCTGTATATGATGTACTCCTGTATAATGGGCACCCATGTTTTGGCCCAAACTTTCAGGGAAAAAAATCTTTCGTTCTAATTTTTTAATTCCATTTTTTATTTATTTATATTTAGATACCTTTTTTTCGTATTTTCATATTCCAGGGTATTATTTTGCATATACATATCATTACTGTTTTCTAGAGTTACTCTTTTAACATATAAGCATAAATAAAAGAATTAAAAACATTTTTATAGATACGGAATTAGAGCTACCCATGTATGATGCACGTCCCTATTTTTCCCTCAAAAATTTGGGCAAAAAAGTACATGTTATACACAGCAAATATGGTAGTATGAGTTTGTTATTTTACTTTTCTGTGAAACTCCTTACTTCTTCACGGTGAACGCTGTAATTGCCTACAGAGGATGCATCGGAATATCTTTTTTATAGATATTGGTTGCTTTTCCCCTGTGGTTATCATTTTTCAGTTTGTCAAGTGAAAGCTATTTTTCTTTCACGAAATCAAGTGAAAGATCTCTGTCGCAGATGGCCTTTCATGAGGGGTGGGAAGAAGGATTACTGTAGCCTGCGACTAGTGTCTGCAGTCAGTAATTTTTCCCTGACATGCACATCTCTAAATATTGTAATCGCTTACAATTTAGGAAGTCTTTTTACAAGAATATTCTGCTTCTTTTCATTGAAGGCATAATATTTAAGTTTCTTGTTCTAGGGATTAGAGTTCATAGTGAGTACAGTAAAATACTTCATTTTAATAGTACCCAAACTGGGGATACTGTTTAAAATCCAGGAACTGGGTGCTATTTTTTATTTGCAACCCCAAAAATCTTAGAGGAATTCTACATTTTTAAAAAAATTTTTTTTAAGGTTTTGTTTATTTATTTTTAGAGAGAGGGGAAGGGAGGGAGAAAGAGAAGGAGAGGAACATCAATGTGTGGTTGCCTCTCACGTGGCCCCCACCGGGGACCTGGGCCACAACCCAGCATGTGCCCTGACTGGGAATCGATCCAGTGACCCTTTGGTTCGCAGCCCACGCTCAATCCACTGAGCTACACCAGCGAGGGCTTTAGAATCTGCATTTTTAAAATAAGCTTCCTAAGCCAGTTTCATGGACACTGGCTTAAAAGGGAATGATATAAGAAAATCATCTAATGATAAATTATTTAGAACTTCGAACATTTCCCAGTCAGCTTTGTACCTTTTTTATCTGCGTGAATGACACATATAGTATGTGTGTGTTTAATCATGTTAATAATATGTCAAGTACTACAGTCTTTATATAATTTGTTTGTTTTAGCTTTCCTTTTTGTTTTCTAATTCATTCATGAAAATGGTAGACTTCATAATTTGTGAGCCTGCTCATTTATCAGTGGCACTTACCATTAAAAACCCATTATAGTTTATGTCCTAAGTGGAAAGAATGTGACACGCATGAGACATAACTTTATTGAATTCTTATGTGGCAAGCATTGTCCTAAGCAGACCTATGAGACAGTTACCTTTATCTCCCTCTTTTATATGAAGGAACTGAAACACAGAGAAGTTAATGAACTTGCTTCAGATTAGCCAGCTAGTCTCTGGAGGAGCCAGGCTTCAGACAGAGGTGGTTTGGTTCGAGAGTGTGTGCTCTTAACCATTTCATGCTTCTCGTTTATCAAATGGAGGCCGGAAGAGTGATGCCCATTTCATAAGATTGTACTTTAAATAAAGCCACGTAATACACTCGGCACAACACGTGGCCCATATCGAGAATTCATAGTAAACGTTACTGTGTCGAGACTGTGGATGAGAAAGCTTACCTTTTCTGTCTTGACGCACGTGAAAATATGGCAGTACTTTAAGCACCTTGGAGTAAATGGAAGATGCTTTTCAAGGCAGGACGCAATGGGCTTGGGACTGAAAGAATCAATATGTAAGCATGCCTAACACCAGTTTGGATCACGGCAACAGTGAAAGTGAAGTGAATTACACAAAGCCACAGCTAGTCAGCGGCAGATCTGGAGTTTGAGCTTGGGTCTATCTAAATCCAATTTAGCTTTTAACTGTTCCATACCATTTCACCCAGAAATTCAAGTAAATACATTTAAACATGCAAATTAATTCATCCATTCTCTGAAATTCAGCACGAATGCAAATAGTAGAGAGCAAAGGATTTTATTGTTGTGTTCATATGCTTGGAAGTCATCTAGGTTAATTGCTTTCAAAGTGGCTTACTTAATGTGCTGTGTGCTTTACTGTATGCACGATTCACATCTGTGTCTCCACAAAGCCATACACATCTAGGTGTTGCAATCTCAGTTTTGGAGCGCTTGAGGATGGCAGAAAGCATACATATTAACAGTTTAGTTCTCGCTGTTAAATGCTTTTAATTGGAATTTCAGCCATACGATTCTGTTGGTTAAGATTTTTTTGGATGTAAAGTGAAACTCAGTTTAAACTAGTTTATTGGCTTTTGTGGTTTGGCACAACTGGATTCAGGGGCCTAAACAGTCTGATCCAGTCTCTCTCATTCTGCCCCAGCATGCTTTGTGCCCCTTCGGCCTCTGTTGCCTTCACCCCTAGGTGTGCTTTCTCCCAGTGTCAAAGGCAGCCAGTGGCAGGCTTAGGCTCATATCCGTCTTCCAGCTAGCGCCCAGGGTCAAAAGTGGTGCCACTGGTTACTACTTGGTAGTTTCAGTAGAAAAATCTGGGAATTAATTGATATGTTTCTTTCTAGAACATTTCAAAAGGGTTCTAATCTTTCTAGACACATCAGAATCCTTTGTCCATTGTTACGTATTTTTACATAAAATGAGGCTTAAATATATGTGTTTCTTTCAGCTGTATCAGTTGGAGTAGTTACCATAAGAACCTGTTAGCAAGCAGTGACTATGAAGGCACCGTCATCCTGTGGGATGGCTTCACAGGGCAGAGGTCAAAGGTCTACCAGGTAAGTAAGGACACTATTACTTGTTTTAAGAATCACGTTTTTGCTTTCTTCTTCATTGTAAAGCTTCATATGCTTTGTAATTAATAATTTAAAGTCACTATTTAACATTTTTGATACCTATGTAAAATGAAATAATACTTTCTGAAGCATCTTCCCAGACTTTTGCATTTGCAGATGTATCAAATTTTAGTAAATGTATATAATATATAATATATTTGGAACTACTTTGCATCTCTTTTGTTTTGGTAGGCTGTTCTCTCTCCCTCCCACCGTAGCAACAAATTGATATCAAGTGGTTTTTTGTTTTGTTTTGTTTTGTTTTGTTTATTCTAAGATCTGTATTCTCTCTGAGACTACTTTGTCTTCCTTCTACATCCAGGAGCATGAGAAGAGGTGTTGGAGTGTTGACTTTAATTTGATGGATCCTAAACTCTTGGCCTCTGGTTCTGATGATGCAAAAGGTACTAGTTGAATTCTGCCCCCGCACATCTCCTTTATTCCCTTTACTGTCAGAGATGCAGATTATTTATTGAAACTTGTACTAGCCCTCTGTGCTTACTGATGGTTCAAAAAATAACCTGAACCCAAAAAGTTACATGTCTTCTGGAATGAAAGAAAAATGAATATGTTGCATCTTCCTTATAACCTTTGCTGGATTCATGCCAAATGGTGACATTTTTGTAACCAATTTCTTTATATATACACCATTGAATAAACTTTTTTTCTGAAACATTTAGACATCTTTACATTCTAAATTATATCGAATTATAGTATTTGTTGTTAATTGTATTTTGCAACCAGGATTGTGACCCATATCCTGAAAATACTTTTTACGTGTGTATCTAGTGTCTACTAAGACATTTTTGGTAAAAATGACATTATGGTTGCTCCAGTGTCTTCCAGGACAGCAGCTCACCTTTCTGCTTGTGCTGTCAGGTCTGACCTGCTCTGATCGGTCAGCTTTCCGCTCCCTCATCATTACAAATTTCAGCACAGGTCACTGGGATGGACTTAGTTATGGGCTGTGGTTGTGGAATGAGGTTACCTCTTATTTGACATTGAACATCTGTGTTGTTTTCTGACCTTGAAACTAGGCGGTCTTGGTTTCAATTCACTACTCTATGACCGAGTTGTTCTGTTTAAACGTTTTTGGTCCTAGCAAACCAAAGTGCTTTAGCACAAAAACACAGCTGTAGCAGTAGGCAAAGTTTCTAGGTAACAGAAGCATTTGCTAATGTATTGTTTATTCTTTTTCTGTGTGTTATTGTCCTTTTTTCTTAGTGAAGCTGTGGTCTACCAACCTGGACAACTCGGTGGCAAGCATCGAGGCGAAGGCTAACGTGTGCTGTGTGAAATTCAGCCCCTCCTCTAGGTACCATTTGGCTTTCGGCTGTGCAGGTAAGAAATACGGGCGGATGGGTCTTCTTTTGCTGTTGGTTGAATATCACATCTAAGATAAAGGGCCTTTTAAAAACAAACAGTTTTGCAGGTTTAAATTATGTTTTCGTTGCTAGACTCTAAACTGGAAGATGCATTGTGCTGCCCTCACTCATTTGTTGCTATGCCTTTGTTTCAGTGTTTTCTCACCAAGGTTCAACACAGGGAGATGAGTTTGTTGATTGTTTTGGTCATTGTTCCTCTAAGTCTTAGAATGTGTGAATTAGTGCTTATTCACAAACTTAGGTCATAGTGATGTTTAAACCATTAAGACAGGAATCTTTCTTTTTTTATTAAAGGAAACAAATTAATTACTTCAATTATCAGTTGAGCGCCTATGATGCACAAATCACCCGTCTAGGGACAGTGAATAAAACACGTAAAGTCTTGTATCCTGGAGTGCTTGCTAGCGTAGCAAAGGGCCCCGGTAGGCGTGGCTCAGTGGGTTCAGTGCCGGCCTGCAAACTGAAAGGTCGCTGGTTCAGTTCCCATTCAGGGCATGCGCCTGGGTCGCAGGCCAGGTCTCCAGCTGGGGTCGTGCAGGAGGCCACTGATCAGTGTGTCCCTTGCACACTGATGTTTCTCTCCTTCTCTTTCTCCCTCCCTTCCCCTTTCTAAAAGTAAATAAATAAAATCTTAAAAAAATAATAACAGCAAAGACATTTTTGCTAAAGAATTTTTTTTAAACTAGGGTGTTGAATGTCTGGATCTGCCTGGGGCAGTCCAGGTTTGTACTCGTACCATCATAGTGACTGGTATTTTTAGTGCCTTCTCTCATTGTCACGTGTTACGGGGCTGGCAGGTCAACTGTAGTGTCCCTCTGCTCTCAATTACTTTGTCTTCTATGTACTTGCTAAAGGAATAAGCATTCGTAGCTCAACTTCTGTGTTCTGGAATCTGTTTGTGTTTTCTTTATTATTGATATTCTCTGTTTGCTTTTAAGACAAGCTAGCACCATATCATGAGCACAGTACCAGCTTTTAAAAGGGAAAAGCACAATTTAAATCTCAATTTGTCGTTACACCTTTTCTTATTTCAACTTACTATTAATTTCACTTGGACACTGACATAATCTCATAGTGAAATTCAAGGAGGGTATGGACTAACATGTATATGTGGGTGGAATTCTCTTTTTATTAGTGTATAGAATTTATTTTTCATGATTAACTGGTATTCTTTTCCATTTGAACCTACTTCTCCTTTATTTAAATTTCTGTTTTGTCGTCAACTAGAAATGCAACCTCGGGCAAGTTGATTAACTTCTCTCCCAAAATTCCTTATCCTTAAAATAGAGACAGCCCTACTGGGCGCTTATGAAGGTTATGAAAGAAAGATACTGTAGGTAAAGCTGTA